>VZSR01001863.1:3199780-3227389 GCA_013398615.1 Brachypodius melanocephalos
GTTTAAATTTCAGAGAGAGAAGTTCAAGACAAATAATAATTTTCCAAGTTTTGCACAGGTCAAGAGCATTCCAATTCACAGATATTGTGGGTCAGCTCATTCATGCTGTGAGTAAAAACATAATTCAGAATTAAGTCTTACGGGGGGTCAAATTTTGTCCCTTCACGTTCTTCCACCTGTAGAGGACAATAGAATACAGTGTCAATAGACCCAAATTCTTCTGACATCCTAATTAAACTCCCAAGACTTTCTAATAAGCTGCCAATCCTATTGCATATTTATTTTTGCAGCAATGCCGAGCTCGCAAGGTGCATCTTCTGCTGTTAGATATCCCCTAAAGGCAAATAATGATGTTTTTACACTATATGACCCTGTCCTTGGCTGATTAAGACCTGGCTTAGGTGCACTGCTTTTAGTTCTGACCTAGGGCTTTCAACCAATAGGTAATTGCTTCAAGAATTTTGTTAAGCTGATGTTACTGCAGGATTACTGACAAGTGAAAAAGTACAATGAAGTAAATAAATTTTAAAAAATCATGGAAGATGATCCTGTGTGGGCACAATGCTGATAGGAAGCCTAAAGCTCTCACTGAAATTTTCTTTACAGAAAATCTGAAATAATCATTAAAATCAGTCTATCCCGGATATACACTACACAGCTTGGATCAGAACCTAGCTTTGGATATTCCACTGGTTTCTCCACTCTGTTCACATTGGGAATTGGTAATTTCTGCTCTTCTCTTTCAAGTAGAAATGTTATATTTTCACTCTGAATAAATGGATTGAGGATTTGTCAGGCCAATTTTGCAGCTTTCTTTCAAGAAACCCACAAATGTTTAAAATGTTATATTGCTTTTATGATTAAAATGTATTCAAGATCTACCTAGGGAAAGGGTGCATGTTATTTATTACTTTCCTACCTATTTTGGCTTCAAATATTTAAATCTACTAATTATTGGAAGAAATAGACAGCTGTGGTGTATGAAGGACTTAAAAAATTGAGGAAAATTTACAGATTAGGAATCTCAGTGTAGTGACAGTGAGGCCCAGATAATTATAGGCCAATTTATGAGTAAGTAATTTATACAGGCTGAAAATTCGGCCTTTTAGAAGAGAATTTTGGACAGACTTGGACATACAGGAATCTTCCATTACCCACTCATGTCTCATTTGCCACTATGCTATTGCCCATGTTAGGAGAAATAGGGGAGAACAGATTTTCTCCTTTCAACATTGCCAGGACTGCTTCTGGAAAAAGCAGGGCAACAGTGGCCCAATTCTCTTCCACAAGGATATTCGTGCTCTTCTCCCAGCAGAGGAGGTGGAGAGGACATTGTCACCCTGCTGACCTGAAAGTGTGTGAGGGACACAGGATGAATGTCATCACATCGTCAATAGTGCTGAACTGTGGGGTTTTATTCCCCCCTCAATGCAATGCCATCATTTTCTTTACATTTTCCAGTGTTCTCATATAGTGGCTGCCATATTCAATAGACAATTTGAATATGGATTGTTCCATAATTGAAGCTAAGCTAGGACACTAATTAATCCCTTTTCTGCAGTTCTGTAATGAGTTGGCTGGCTTACAAATACCACTGACCTCTAATGGATGGAAGCAGAACTGTTCAGTCATTTGTCATGTCTCATAGGGCACAACTCATGCCCAATCTGCTTTAAGTTGAATAGTAAAGCCTCATGCTTTTGGGCCAGGAGAATCTAATTTCAAGCACAGACACTGCCAGGAATTTCTGAGTGGTTGTGGTCCCCAGCTCAAGATTGGGGTGTCATAGTGAGCCCAAAGGAGTGAGCACTTACAGGAATGAGTCAATGCTTTGCTCGCCACTGTTGGAAAGTTTGCAGCCTGTCCACAGTAACAAATGGGAAGCTGTAGGTGGTGAGGAATTTGTTATACTACATAAACAGAAAATTTCAGAGCTATTATGAAAGTTGAGGGTTTTGGTGAGCAGAGCTCTTTATTATGCCTTTGTTCGTTGTGGGCTAGCTAGCAGTGATTCATGGCATATTACTGTAGATCTGATTTTAGTAGTTGCCCATTACATCATGTTAACATATTTCAGTAAAGTGATCAATTCAGATTTTGGTATGCTGCTTTAATTCAGGTTTCATTCCTTTCCTGGTTTGGTTTTTTAATTTTTTATTTTTTAGGGGGGGGGAGGTTTGGTTTTTTGGGGGTTTTTTTGGGTTTTTTTTGAGAGATGTTGTCCATCTTTGTCTGAGATCATACTGCCCTTTTTGCAGTAAACATTTTAGGATAAAATGCTTAATAAGATTTGCATTTAAAAAATGGACTAAAAGAACTGGACACCCTCCAGCAAGAAACAAGTAATTATATCATTTGTATTGCAAAACAGGAGCAGCTATAAAACATCAGTGTACTTTTCAAGATTGATAATCTTGAGAAGCATTACATTACGTATGGAATAACAGGCCAGGCAGAGGGGAGAAGCCCTTTCTTGTGGAAGTAACCCACAGGTTCAAGGCAGAGGCATGGGGTTTCTTCTAGATTCTGCTTAATGAAGAATTGGGAATTTATTCCTTCTAATTTTTGCATTTTACTTCCATGATATGCTGGTTGGAAAAGCTAGTGAGTGACATTGATAGATTTTGTTTTAATCAGAGCAGTTTTTTGATGGATTCACTTCAGAAAACCACCCAAGTGTTGCATAACACATTCAGAAGTCTTTTGTCTGGGTAGTTTATTTTAGATTTCTTCTCTCTACCCCTGCTGAATTATGAGCCACTGAAAGTTTTTTCTGCATAGCTGTGCAGAAATGGGCAGAACTAAGGTGTATTTCTTGATGTTGGTTAATATGGCAAGAAATATTTCACGTAGCATAGATGCTCCTGGCCTTAAGACCCATTGTTCCAAGTAAAAATACAGAAGTTGTTCTTCCTGTTTGGATGACTAAACCAGTTTAAATAGTCTTCAGGCAAAGCACTGTCTGTGCTCAACCCCACGTGACGTTTTGTGAATCTCAAGCAGAAATGCTCATCAGTTTTCCAACTGCTTGTGAATAATATGTAATCTCATGAACCAGAATCATGTGTTTGGCATTTTATTAATGAAAATATTCCCAAATCAGTGTCTGTTAGCTTGTTTAAATATTCAGTGACTTCTACCCTGAATACAGACCACTTGCAAAAGACTGTCAGGTGAATATTAGTAAATTAATATGTTAATTAAATCTACATCTATACACAGACTTTATTACTGTTTGCTTTGCATCTTTCTAAAGCTTTTTTAGCTTTTATTTTTGTGTGTAGCAAACTTTGCATTAGTGTTGGCCAATCTATTCTCATATTGGCAGAAGGGGATTTTCATTGATCGTTTTCTCTGTATTTGCCTTTTTTCCTCCCTCTCTAAACCCTACTGCTGTAATACAGAAGATTTATTGTCAATGATTTATTAAAATGTAATTCTAAGGTGACTCCTTATCGTGAAAGTAATCTGCAGGCTATCTTTGTTTAAACTTGCAACCCTCTTTGTCAAAGAAAACAGGCTATGAAATTTTCATTATAATAGACAGGTTTTTATAATGAACTGGGAAAAAACCATTATGACCAAAAAGTAAATTGTTAGGAAACTTATGTATTGAAACAATATGCTCATTAATTGTAATTTTTTTGGGGAGGGTGAACAATTCTGTTTAATGGTTACATTTTTTAGGCTGATAAATTAATTTGAATTACCCAATATCACTTAATTTTTCCCTAGGAAAGCTTCTGCTTGCCCGAGCAATATTATAACTGCTAATTCAATTACACTGAAATTGTTTAATAGAAAATATAATTGCTTATTCATACAGAATACCCATTAAAAAAGTGCAAAGGCCTATACCCTAGGGTTACTACATATTAGTACTTTGGGAATTCAGAGGGGATTGCTGGGTAGGGAAGGTGCTGACTGATCTTTAATTGTTCATCACCTGCCTCCAAAATAATATGAATGGACCCAAACTAAATGACCACTCATTACAAGTTTCAATTTAGGAGCTTGGCTGAGGTCAGCAGATTGCTTATGCTGATCGCAATGATTTGAAGTTGTGATTACCATAAGCAATTTAAATTTTATTGATCTACCCTTCTGAAAGTTGTAATTGAGCATAGATGTTGGACCCGTAGCTCTCCAAACTAAATTGTACTCTGAAGCCCTTGCTGGATTACTGCAAGAATCAATAAGCAGTCAGTCACATTAACAATGAAATAGCTCCATTAACATACAGTCCTACTGGTGAAACTTTATTTAGGAGGGGTGTTAGTTCACTTCATTGTTTTATCAATGAATTTCAGTTGTACAGGGAAAAGTATAGCTTGTGTACGCCTAATGAGCTTGCATAATGATAATCTTATATTCTTTAACTATGAGTCTTTTTATGGGAAAGAAAGATTATTCTTTTCTGTGACAGATTTGCTTTATTATGAACAGAGGAACTATGGAGCTGGAATTACAATTTGTTAACTGTGATGCACTGAAATAACTTGGTGCCAAAGAGTTTTCTACTGTGACATATGTTCACTATTAGTGGGTTTCACACAAAAGGTCATGTCTCAAACGAGAACACAGACACATAGTGAGTTTGTAATTTATATATATTTGGAACTTCCAAGTGGAGTGTGGTGATCAGCCTCCTAAACAGCCTCCAAGTTTTCTACACCTCTGTGGCATTGCTGAGGAGATTTGAACAGTGACCAGGGAAAGGCTGCTTGTTCCTACATGATGAAGACAGCAGGAACACAGGAGGGGTGAGAGTGAGATGGATACAGACCTGTCTGGATTGTGTGAAAAAATTCTTTACTGTGACTCAAAAGTGACTCAAAATTTTGAAAAGAGGATACACAGACTGGGCAGTTTGAAGTATGGCATGGCAGGAAAGACAGAAATATCTTGGACTAAATGTGTCACATGTCTCTTTGTGCTTTATCTCTGCTGTTTCTATATCTACTACCTTAGTTTGTCATGACTTTTAGCTGTTCTTGAAATCTGCTTTATTGCAGCACCTTGAAGCCCTTGCTGCAGTACAGTCTTTCTTTCTTCCCTCCAAGCTAGGTTTTAAATGGGCAATGAACCAATATTTGTTGACTTGTTTGGTAGTGGTATTGCGCTAATCGAATAGACTTAATTGAGTAAACTTGGTTTTGGGAAAGTGCTGTCTTTGTGTTCATCAAAATGATAGTAGAAGATCAATTTTATGTTCATAAATTATATTTATACATTTTTACTACTTGAGGTATTGTTGATTTCATATCATCCCAGACAGTTATTCTGGCAGCTCATTCATGAAGAAATGACATCCAGTGGCAGTACACTGGACCTAGTTTAGACACTGGTAAAAATCACCCTTAATCCTTGACTTGAACAACCCTTGTAGAACACAAACAATAATTTCAGCATCTCAGTACCACAGGATTTGTGGTGTCATAATCACTACACAGTCAAAGTGCCTGATATATATATATATATATATATATATATATATATATATATATACACCTGTCATAAATATGTTTGGAATAAAGGCTTACTTCTTAAAATTTAGCAGTGGAACAGCTGTTGTAGTCTAGGACATATCCTTTGGATCAGTAAGACCAGTCTCCCTGAGGGCTTCAGGCATCCCACAGCAAAGAGCATACACAGCCCTTTTCTAGGAAAATGAATTCTTTGATGATCTGGTTTTTAGGAAAGGACAGTTCAACCAGTTCTTTGTAGCTGCAGCAACAGAAACAAATGTCTGGTCTGTCCTATGGGTGTAAAGGTACTCCATGATATTTTTGCTGCCTTCTCAGGGATTTATTTTCTCTGGCTTTTCTGCCACATCTCACTGAGATGATGAACAGTTTTTTCCCTAGATCTTGGTTTCCCAAGGGTTGAAAGTAGTGCATATGCACTCTGATCCAGTGATCCAGCTCTCGGAATTCCTCTCTCATTCAGCAGTTCTATTGGCATGGTTTGTGTGAGGTTCTTACTCAGGCCCACAACTGTTCCATGAAACTCCTGCAGAGGATGAATCAAAGAACATATGAATCCTCTGTCGTTTCTTCAGCTGAGGCAGTGTTGTTATCCTGGGGAAATCACGTGGAACAAAAATTTATGCCACTTACATATCATTTCTATACTAGCTCCTGACGCAGAGCAGACACAGACCAATGTATGATGTGGCATTGATTCACAAAAGGCTAAATCTGAATGGTCACTCTCAAGTAGAGCAACATGTTTACAACTCAAAGATGCCCTAAAAAAAGACATAGCTTGTCTTTATAGAGGAAACATCAGCAAGAGAAATGTTCAGTGAAGGCTGTCTTGTGGAAATTACAGTTCTTCAGATAAGAAATTATACTAATTAGAAGAGGACTTAAGTATTTTATAAACTATAAGATCACTTGAAAGACTGATAATCAGATACATACTCAATTTTCAAAAGATATTTTTGAATGTGGTGTTCTACTGCTAACATATTTATTGCAGAAAATCTGAGAAAAACATGTCAGATCTATATCCTATATAAAATGTCATGCATCAAGAAAATTCCACATGTGCTGTCTAAGTGTTATATTGAAAAGATGAAGAGTTCTCTGTCATGATAGTCTGATTATGAGATATTACATATTAAATTACATTGAGGAAAGAAGATTCTCTTTTAATGCTTGAGATTCTGATCTCTTTATCATTTCTTTTATGTTAAAGAGCTCTGGGTTTTCAGGTCACTTCTGATAGGATGTCTAACCAACAAAATAAAATAAAATATGCTTTAATTGAGAGTCCTTTACACTAAAAAACAATTAAATTTTGAGATCCATTTAATTTTAACTTATTTTAAGCACCATCATGAACATCTGCCACCTGGCATAGAAATTGGTTCATATGGCAGGTGGGAAGATGAGATTTATTTAAAAGTTCTTTGTCTTTGATACTTTTCCCTGCTGTATTTTCCAGTGGAGTGATTTGAAACTGATGGCATTTAAATAACCATTTATTTCCATAATAGAAGAATGTAGTTAAAAATACATAGAGAAATTGCTGTCATTCCAAGGTAAGAATACAGCAGAAGGTATAATGGAGCAAACCATCTTCAGTCTAGTTTGGCCTTCAGCCATAACATTGGCCAACACTTTGATCATTCATGAGAAAATAGAATTCCTTCCACCTCTTTTCCACTGTGCAGATATGTAATGCATAAATTGATTAATTTATTAACCTGGACAAAAAAAAAAAATCTCTTTTCTCCTCTGTAGATAATGCTTAGATCTGTGAGCTGATTGTACCCAGTTTTTAACTTATCCACTAAATCAAAATGAGCCTTTGTGTCCTTCTCTGAAAAACACAGTTTACACATGGAACCTCCTTCCCATGAGTTGCAACCCGTGCTGTTCCATATATTCCCTCTCTTACAGACTTGTGTACTTTTAAAATATGACAGGAATTCCAAATCAATTTAGAAAGATTAAGCCTTTCCCTTGATAATTTGCAGCAGTGTTACAAAATAAGCATAAGAGTTGGGGATAGAAATTAAAGGGAAGACAAGTTCTTCTGCTAATTTCTTCCGTCTTGGCTTCCTTCCTATTATTGCACAATTTTTGTGTGGTGCTTTGTGGACAAAGGAAGAAACGTATTTCCTATTGTCCTTCTCACGGGCCTTTTGACCTCTGTAATGGAATCATCTCATAGGATCATTTGTTCTTGCGAAATTTGAAACATCTTGAGCAAATGACCTCATCTGAACAGTTTAACCTGCAGAAATCTTGCCATCCCTATTAGGTCCATATGAGCCTAATGCAGAACTAAGGCCTCACTAAGAGAGGGAAGAAAATTTGCAGAAAGCTCCGAGTGCACTGTGAACAAGTATAAAATTATGAAACATTGCTTTAAATGCAACATTTGGTTCTTGTGCCAGTAATTTCCTGAGTCTGACTGCAAAGCAGTATTTTATAGCCAATTCATTTTGTTCCCTCTTACCTTTAAAGTGGTCTTAAGAGTCCTTTCAAGTATGAGGGGAGGAGTGAAGAGACCAAAGAATGCATTGTAATTCTGTGAATTTTGGGTAACTTACTTATCCAACACCTTAACCAGGTGTTTGCAAACTTCACTCTGTCTGTACTACCATTCAATAAATTTTTCTGTGATTCTATTCATTTGTTGACCAGGAATTTCAAGGAAACAACAAAACAAAGATATATAATAGAAAATAGTTTTGAACAGCAAACTGTAAAGTTGGTGTCGTGAAAATTTTCAGCAAAATTTTCTCTGAGCTCTCTGACAGCTATTTTGAGTGCACATAATACACTCATTGTGACTAATTCAGAGATCAAAATTTGCCAGAATTATTGGGAAAATAATTTTGAGCAAGAACTACAACGTTTAAATGGAAGATTCACTTTATGTTCAGCTAACGCAGTTTGTCCTGTTCTATTCTTTTTCTCCCGAATCTCTGACAAACCCCAAACTGAATATAAGTCATTACCTTATATTATCATTAAAGATTCCTGATTGCTCTTTCTTTTAACTTTATTTTCAACTGCTGAGGACACTGGGCAAATACACTCATTATGGCATTCAAATCAGTTCTCCAGCGTCTTCCTCAGAGGTTTCAGTAACATCCATTGTCCAAGGACCTCATTCCTGGACCATCACTGTGTGAACCTAAATTTGTTTTGGCCAGCAACTGCAAGCTTGCCATGCTTCATCTCCTCTTTGCTTTCCCTTCAGAGCCAGAACTGAAATGTCCCGCAACTAAAAATCATTTTAAATTGGACTGTTGTCAAATTTAACTACTTTCATAATTTTTTTTGTTTTAATCATTAGTAAATACCAGAGGCAGACCAGGGAAAAGCCAAGTTTCCTACTCCTTTTGGAGGAAAGTAAGGTGCAGGCTTTTCTTTGTAGCCTTTTGGACGTTCAGGTTTAATTCTCTCTTCTTCTGCTGCTTTTACTAAGGAGGCTAATCAGTCAAAGCTACACTTTAAAATGTTCAAATCCAGCCACTGCAACGGCAGCTATGCTGTTGGACTGAATTTGGAAATTGAATTTGGAAATAAGCACCTGTGGGGTACGTTCCTCTGGCCCATATTTTCAGGTGTATTTCCATGTTTGGTTCCTATTGATCTCAGTTAACGTTTAAGCCTTGGCACTTGTGTTGTGTTGTAAGAGTGTGCTGAAAGTCTGAAGCTAGATGAGGATTGTTTGTTTATGTTGTAACAGAGTGAACAAAATTATGGATCTAAATAATCTAGAGCACTGATTGTGAATATGGAGTGATCAAGACCAGATGCACTGAATTTTGCGTGGTAGGTTCACTTTTAATATTCATTTTAGTATAACCCATAGTCCTTCTCTCTTTTTTTTGACCCAACCATGATCATGTATGTTCTTGAACTATACTATATGTCTCAGCATTGAAAAAGTTCCAGTAATCAGAGGTCAGAGAGCTTTTTTCTTGTTATTAGAAGTACTTGAAAATATTTCTTTTTAAAATTTAAGATTAACTT
Organism: Brachypodius melanocephalos; assembly: GCA_013398615.1. NCBI lineage: Eukaryota > Metazoa > Chordata > Aves > Passeriformes > Pycnonotidae > Brachypodius > Brachypodius melanocephalos. The sequence continues at coordinate 3,209,281 of VZSR01001863.1, forward strand.
TTTTTGTACCTGCAGTGATTTAAATGTTATTATGATAGATATTTCTAAGAACAGAAATAGCCATTTTCTTCATTTTTTTTTTACAAACCAGGTAGAAGTTTGTGATCTTGTTGCAGTATTTTCTATTATAATACTCATAGTGTCTGGTTTATACATGGCAAAACAATCTTGTGCCTGTATAAAAATAACTGTGAATGACTTCACATAAAAACACTTGATCATTTGCTAGATAAATAACAGCATATAAGATATGAGATCATTAATACATATATATCAAAATCTGAACTTGAAATTCTGACCCTGTTTGAAAAAAATCCCCACTTTCAGCTGATGTAAATTGTTATAGGTGCTTTTATTTCCAAGTAACCTCCCTGTGTGGCTTTGGAGCTTTGGAGAGCAGCTGATTGGAGAGGATATGACAATGTCTAAACAAAAGACAAGGAGGATGGTGAAGTAGAATGAAAATACAATTTCTTCCATAGTGCAGATCATATCTTAGTGGAGATATTAGTTCTGATTTTCCACTGACTTGAAGGGGTATAACTGGTGCACGTACTGTGACGGATTTTGCATGGAATTGTGATAATTTCTGCCCTTTGACGATATGGAACATAATTTTGGGGCCCATGAAATAGGCCTAATAATCTATTTGCTGTCCTTTTGTATAACAGAAGTCCTTTGAAGAGTAAACTTTGTGATTCTTACTGCTTTTTAAAACCTCGTTCTGATGAAATTCTTCAACAGCTTTTGAAACAGCTGGAATTAACCAAAAAAGGGTAAAAGCTTTAGTCAAGTTCACTCTGAAGCACTGCTTTGGCAATGGTTTCCAGAACATTACAGTTCTGGGATTATTACAACCACAAAACTCCTGTTTTATGGGTTCTGTTAATTTGCCTATGCCCAAGGCTGTTCTATGACACATTTTTACTGATCAACTTAGATTATTTCCCCATTTTACATTTCAAAGTCCTAAAATAATTATTTTAGGTATTTTAGGTATTTTTTACTCATCTCTTTTATTTGCTGAGAACTTGTTCTCTTTTTCTTATATATATATATTTTAAAATTCTTATTCACAACATTATTTCAGATAGAGAGATACACAGTTGTTGAAGCAACTTCTAGTAAGTCAGAAATCTGAAATATAGCTGGATGCCTTACTTAATTAGGTCGTTGTAAATGAATGCTATTTCCTCATTTTTGTTTTGCAACAACCTGACAGCCTGGAGAGGAAGAAAATAAGCATGGAAAGCTCAGGTTTTAAATAATGAGTAAAGCTGAGAATTTACTCAATGAGAAGTTTCTAAATCAAAATTAAAATTTTCTCTTAAGAACTCAGGAGAAGGAAACATGATCTTTCTTTAGGTATTAAAGAAACTATTTTCTTTTTTGTTAAGGAATTTTCTGAGAAATTGATATTTTTACTGTTTTTTTCAACTACCCTCTAAAATACTCATTTTTATGGAGGGGTACCTCTCCTCAGTTATCTTCTGTGATGCTTAATTGGCTTTGTGTTTCCTCTGTCTTGTAACACAGAACAAATTTAGCTCCTCTCCCTTCCAGCTGCAGCCTTGAGGACCACACCACTCATGGAAGGCCTGCTAAAGCACTTTCTTATGAAAACAGATGGCGTCAATTGTTCCTGCGAGACAAAAGATTAAAAGAAAATGTCTGTGTGAGTTAGATTACATTCCAGAGATCTGACCCAACTGAGCACCAGGGCTGGCAGGATGACCGTGATCCAAAATCACATTGTGCTGCAGTAACAGGATTCTCCAAGAGATACCTTTTGAAATGGAGCCTTGTGTTGGACCAGATGGTGGGCCTGGATTTCCATTGTTCCTCTTGGCTCTCTAGTGATATGCAGATTTCTATACTGCTTTATGTTTTCTCACAGCGTTGCCTAGTATTTACATTCGGTTAACTCTGATGGAGAAAATTAAAAAGCCAAGCATAAGGAACACACGTTCGTCTCTGAAGTGTGTGTGTGCACATTAAGGGTGATATTAAAGGTGTACTAAATAGGTTTTAATATTACTTTTTTCTTTTTTTTTTTTTTCTTTTTTTCTTTCTTCTTTAAAAAACATTTTACATGAAATCTGGCATGATTGGGATAAGGGTGAAATGAACATAAGTATGATAAATGATAAAGTGCTCCTGGGAGTAAATACACCACTCAGAAAGAGCATTGCTAATCAAGCAGTGCAGCCAGCTAATGCTGTCTAAGAGCAAGCACCTCAAAAATTTTCTAAATTTGAAACATTGAAGGCTGGCATTTAGCTTGAGTAGCTTCTGCTTTAAGATGAAACTGCTGCACCAGGGGAATCACGGTAGCAAAATGAAACCTTGGAAGGGACAGTGGACTGAAGTATTAAATGACCAACAAGATTAAAGGGAAAAAAGAGGACTAAAAGTGGAATTTGCTGCTTGGTACATACTGACCGAGAGTTTGGGAAGTAAATGGAATGAGGGACAGGCAAGGATGAGCTCTGTCCAGCTCAGATTTGTAATAGATGTGTAACCCTTGCTGTCCACCGAGCTGACTGAGGAGCAGCTTTGTCACATCTGTGTCCTCGAAGGCCATTTGTGACTGCCTGGGTGAAGTTTGGTAGCCCAGGTGCCTAAAGGACTTTGCTCTGGCACACGAAAGCAGGCATTGATTTTTGAGAGAGCAGCATATGTTCTGCTCATGAATTTCATCTGCCACCCACTCTCAGGGAGTGTAGCACTGCCCACACTTCTTGCCTGGATGACTTGGAAAATATATTTTTATTTCCAACTGTTACTCAAAATTAGAACTATATAAGCTGTGATGGGTCAGGGAAATCATGCAGGAAGGCTCCTCTGTCTTTTAAAGGAGTGTGAAAATTACTCCTTTTGCATGAGTAAACTACATAACTTTATAATGTGTTTTGAGTAACCATTAGGGAATGATTTGACTGTATTTATCTAAAAAACTTTGCAGTTTGTGTTTGTCAATATTTACAAAATTGCACATAAGAACTTGCAAATGTGAACCCATCTAACTTTTTCAGGAAATGTTTGAGGTTTTACCTGATATTTATTCAACTTCACTGAATCTTGAGAAGCAGCTGTTTCATAACTCCAGGAATGACAGGAGTTCCTCCTGGTGTCCTGTCTGATCCTACTGTGTGGCATGGAAGAAAGCAGAATAGCAAGCAGTAATCAAGATGTGATTGCACTGGGTCTAAATTATAAAGTTTCCCATTTCAATCTGTGTTTATTTCCCAGGGAAGTGCTTGTTTATTATTGTATTTTGTAGCCTCCCTTAAGGACATCCTGGTGGTCATCTGTAGTGTTAAGCCCTCTTCTTTCCCTCTCCTTGGGCTTGCCTTCCTCGAGAGCTTGTCCTGAGGTAAAGCTTTCCCTTACCTGCATGGATGAGGCAGCTTTAAAGCTTCTTTTCACATTTCTGAAGCAAAAAAGACTAGTCAGAGACCTTTCTAAGAGTCATAGAGTTTGCATGGAGTTTTTGCTTTGAAAAACGATGAAGTTTGTTTCCCTTAGAATCAGGTTCTTCAAAGAGGGAATTTAGATTAGAAACTAGATGCTTTTATACGTTTTTTTTTAGCTTTACTGGTTATATTGTGGACACTGAAAAGTAGAGAAAGACTAGAGACACTGCAATAATAAAGTATTATTAACTTTTTTTGCATATCAAAATGAAAAATAGAAGTGGCGCTTTTTTTATTATTGTTTTCAAGATTCATTTTTGCAGTTTTCTTAAAGGAGGAAAGACTAAACTGCTGTAGTAGATGAGCTGCTGATCTGGGCACACTTACCCAAAATACTTTTCCTTCTGAACCTCCCATCATTAAAACCTCCTAAAATATTTTCTATGAACATGAAGATATTTCAAGCTGGAGCACTGACATTTTCCAGCATTGCCCCTTACTTAAGTTGCTGCATGTTCAATTACTTCACATAGCATAGGCTGTTAGTGAGAGGGGACCAAGATCTGGCAGCTTGTAACTCTGTATTAGCTTAGTTTGTGTTATAGCCAATTGCTGCCTGACCTCTCCACACTGAGGAGGAAATGCAGTGCCATCTGTAGATCTCTTAGTCACATTAAATTATGTCATTTATATTCCTTTGGAACGCGGGGTTTACTTTGTGCAGGAGTAACGAGATACAAGCAGGAGCGCAAAGGTGAAAATTCGTGGGGCCCGTTCCTCTCCAGCTGGCTTTGATTCCACCAGGTGCTGAAATTAGGGAGGGAGGGGAGGAGATTGTTTGAATCTTTGGAGGTGTTAGCATGTGTGAATGTTTATGGGTTTTAAACACCCACTGATCTCAGGCAAGGCTTCCACGTGTTTTGGTGGTGTGCAGGATTCAAGCCCTTGCTCTTGCCACATTGGAAATACGAACAGGAGAAGAGGAGGGGTGAAGAGCACATTGCAGCTCAGAAGTAGATATGAAATTTATAAAATGTGCAAGGTGTTGAGCAAGGAATCTTGTACTTTGAGAAGCAGCTTCAAGTTAACACGACCTAATAAACAAGACCCTGATACAGGACTCTCTAAGTATCTCTATAGCTGTGTCATGCTTACACTCTGTGAGCACAGTCCTGAAGATTTTTGGCTAAAAGAGGATGCAAGAAACCAGGATTTCCCCCCAGAAGGCCTGTTCCTACTCCCATGGATGTAGAGAGAAAAACTGATACAGATTTGAGTGGAACTGGGTCCTACATGCAATTTTTTCTGTCTTTAATTTCCACAACTAAATTTCTTTCAAAATATACACCCGTGGAGCCACTGTTGACTGTTCAAATAAAGTATCACTCTGCCCAGAATATGAGTTACATTCCACATGGAATAGCTTCCAGAAGAAACCACTCTTTTACTGTAGTTTTGTGTAAAATGGAAAGGCAATAAGACTGTCAATTACTTGGTGGAGCCCATGCAGGCTGAAACAGGATCCAGCTGCTCTTTGGACATTTATTGCTTCAGTCCTTTCCTGTTAAATGTCCACTGTCATTTTGGTTTTATGTGAAACCCTTGGTTCAAAAATATGATCACAGGCAAGAAGGACTCTTTAAACAAACAAAAAAAAAGCTTTATATGTGCTAACTGATAATAAAGCTAGACTGTAAGGCTGTGACTGGCTCAATAGGCTTAAAGAAATTTAAAATGTTAATTTATGTCCAAAATATTTATAAGTGGTGAAAATTTATATGAATCTTTGACATAACTCATCCTATATTTTTTTTATAAACATTCAGGAACTGTTCATGAGGAAACAGGATGTACACTGTCTGAAGAACTTTCTACTCTTTCCATAAAAGGTTCTGCTACATGCATGTTATACAGAGCTGCTGTATATCACTTTAGTCTTAAAAAGATGTGTACACATAAAAAGGCCAAGGATGAAATCCTTGAATTCAATAGGAAATCTCTTATTGATTTAATTGGAACAAAGATTTCACCTCAAATCCTCAAATGCTGAGACCTAGCATAACTTTATTGAAGATGATGAACAAAGCTGAAGGATGCTCTAGTTGGATTATAGCTGAGGATCTGGTCCTCAGAATGCATCTTTTTCTTAAAGAAAGCAGTCAAGAGGAAATATCTCAGAAGGCAAGTAAGTGATTCAAATTTAGTTTGCAGGTTTGAGCCTGGCTAAAGAACAGAGAAAAGCCTGTGCTGTAGTCCCCTTCTAGACATTTGTAAAGGAGTGATTGTCATTTTAAGTGAATAAAATAAGGTAAAGTTGTGTTCACATCAGATTTATATCCTCATTTGCAATACATTAACAAATAAAGTGAAAATGTATTTACACACATTATTTAAGCTGATCCGAAATCCTGATGTATGAACCCACAGATTTATGAATTATACTTGTAAATGAATGTAAATTGCTTGGTCAGAGTGTTCATGCCTTACAATCACAGAAATTAAATACAGAAAGGACTGATTCATTTACCTAGTTCATCTCCCTGCCAGTGAAGAATTATTCCTGTTCATTGTAATCTTTTCTAATCTGAGGTCCAGTGTAATTTTGAAAGATTGAACAACTAGGATTTTTTTATTTCCCTACCAAATATAGATTTTATTTTTGTTATGCCATAATAATTTCAACTGAGAGAGGTGACGAAGGTCTCCAAAGCACGTGTACTCTTCAAAACCAGGAAAGAGCAGTACAATTAGCACATAAAAATACAAAGTTAAAATGTGAGTTACGTAGCTAGTATACCTCTTTTTGTCCATGGCTACAGCTCCTCAGTGATGGAAAGATTTTTACCACTGCTTTCAAAAACTGGATTATTTCCATTTCAGAACTTGAGAAGCAAAGAGTTTAATAAACAGGTGTTAAAATAATGCCAAACCTGTAGTTACAAAATGGAAGCGTTATTGTCTTGATGGAGGCCCTTAACACTAGAAGCGTATGTAGTCGAGTTTTGTCTCCCTCTCATTTGCACAGATTCCATTTCCCAAGTTTGGATTTAACTCTGGAGGATATACAGAGGGATCTGCCGCCCATCTCTATTTGGCTGCTGAATCTTGACGACTGAGTCCATCGACCCCATGGCATCACAGGCTTCTGGAGTCTGCTTGAGAGCTGTGTGCAGCAGAGTTTGCAGCTAAATGAGCAAAGCGTGAGGCAGACAAGCTCTGCAGTTGTTTCTGGCCCTGCCTGAGTAGAAGTTTTGTCCTCATCTGTTTCTGCACCATGGGAAGTTGTGCTTGTCGTGATGAGTCATGATCATCGTATCATGGGTTTATCGCAAACATATCCAGAACACAAAAAGTAAATGAAACAATGACTGGGAAACTGTGGAGCTGGTTTTTCAGTTATTAAGCTATCCTTGATGAGAAGGTTTGTACCCATGTGGTAGCTGTCCATTACTTTATAAAATGGTCCAGTTTAAATCCCTGAACTGAAAAGAATGATAAAAGATCTTGTGATTAAGAGGCAAGGGTGGATCAGGAGATCCAGGTGCTCTTCCTGGTTCTGGTGCAGCTTCTTTGGATCTGATTAGTGTTTCCACAAATATCCACTGGAGTACACAGTGCCCAATCAGGGAGATTATTAGCCAGATTATTCAGAAATTGTGGATGCTCATTCTTCCTATTAATTTGCTGGATTTTTTTTTTTTTTCAAATCTAATGTTCTTCTGAAGTTCTGTCTTTTTTGATATAGATTAGAAGTGGGGCTCCCAAATAATATATGTGACTAAAAATGATATCCTTAATCTTTACATCTTGCATTCTCGTTATCTCCAAATACATATAATACTTTCCTTCAAGGAATGGGATGACATAATTCAAGATGGTAAATTGTGTTGAGGTCTTTAGATGGAGGGAGAAAAATACCACTTCTTTATTCTCTTCTCCTTTTTTTTATTTATATATTTTAAATTTTTTTTTCCTTCTGTATATGTTAATATATTGTTTGTTTTTGAAGTGATTTTGGCTCTCTGGCTTTGGACTATTCCTCTTCTGAGAATTAAGTAATTTAGTAGAACAAGATGAGCTTAGTAATGCACAGGATTCTTTGATAGAAGGCTACTCCACTTCCATCACCAATGCATCATCATTCATTACAATGCTTCATATCTGATTCACTTTTCATTTCATATGACACAAATCAGGAATAGTTCCAGTGAAGTCTGTGGTGTAACTAAAATGAAGTCTGTGGTGTAAGTGAGGATATTCAGACTTTGCCTGTGTTCAGCCTTCCTCTGACGTGTAAATTGACTACCTTTTTACAACAGAAATCATTTAAGAGTAGATTTCCAAGGTGTGATCGTTTGGTATGTAATTCTCGTGTGCCATTTTGAAAATGCCAGCTCCCCTTTGAAACGGTGTGAAGGAGAAATGGTTTCTTCTGTAATGTTGCTTAAAAGGCTCCTGTTTATCAAAACCTCATTGTGTCATGAAGGTAATGTTCATGTTCACTGCAGAAAAAAGCACGTTTGTCTTTGTGACTGATCTATGGAACAACTCTCGAATAACAGAAACTTATTTTGTACATGTAAGAAGGACATATAATCCTCCCCCAGCCCCTTGGAAAAACTAGGAAATTTGGCTTTGCTATTTCTGAATTTAATCTTAATCTTCAGAGCACTAAAACTCTCCAGTGGGGCTAGTGGTTGAACTCAGCTACTGAATATTGCCTGCAGAAATTTATTGCAAGATTGAATAATACAGTATTTTCTCCATACTGTATTAACCCATTGTGTACCACTAAGACAGAAATTTGGAGTTAGAGAATGGAGGTTGTCACTTTCTCCCTGCACATAGCATTTTCATTTTGAGTGCAACAAAATAATATGTGATCATAGCTCTCCACTCCCTTTTGTATTTTCCCTTCTTTGGAAAGCAAATATAATTCCTGACGCAGAAGTAGCTGCAGTTTGGGTAGCAGTTCAGCTACAGTGTTTCACGTTTTCAAATACAAAAATAAGGGCTGTGGTTGTTAGCAGATTTAATTTCATTATATGGAATTACTCCTTAGGCAAGGTCTCAGGCACTTCTTTGGCCAGAGGGGAATCTTAATAAAGTTCTGACTGTTCCTGCAAGGCTGGAGTTTACTGTTCTTGATAATGATTTCTCATCAGTGTCTCTGATATCCTGGACTATCAGAATGGAAAACAATTTACAACAGACCATAATTTTATATTTGTAACATTGAAAAGTCAGAGGCCTCCAGGCCTGTTAGCCTCTCAAATCATATTTAGTCGGTGGTTTTCAAATATTGATAATTTGTGTATCCCTAGGAATTATCTGATGGAGCTGTAGATTCATGTACAAAGCCTGATAACCTGCCAGGATTAGATATTTTTTGTTAGTACACAGATTTCCAGGGTCTCAATCACATGTTGAAAATTGCTAATTGGTATTTTTGTTACCAGTTGCCATAACAACAATTATCTTTTTGGGTTTTCAAATTAACTTCTGCTATGGGGTGCAGGTCCACTGAAGCAGAGCAGATGCCATCAGAGATTTCTGCATGGTGTATAGAGATTTTTCCAGTTCTAGTTGCTCTGGGGTTGATTTAGTTGTTCCCTGGCTTTCAGTGAGTTCCTGAAACAAGTGCCATTACTTTTAAGAGGACCAGCCACGTGCAGATGCAGTCAAAAGATTTAGGTAGGAGAAGGTACATAATTCCTCTTTCCACTGGCATTCTACCAGGGTTTTACATTATTAGCTGACTGCTGTTCAGGTTTTGGTCACAGCAGGAGAGTGTGTTTGTGCTGCCAGTTTAAGTATTGCACTCTAAATCTGTTCCTCTCACCCACATAATAGCTTGTTCCAGAGATCCCTTCTGGATCAACCAGATCTCTCTCCAGAAACAAACAATCTCAGAATGGACTAGCAGTTATATTAATTTAGGGACTGAGCAAATACACAGCAACTCCTTTTACCCACCCTAGGCTTTTAGTAGGGTTGCAACACCCCTGAAACCACCTCACACCCTTAAAATCACAAGGGCTCTTTACTTTAGGGGAATAACAGGACTGTGCTGTCCAAGCACAACAATGCTGGATTGCACCAAAACCCTCTCATTGTCACGGCCATGCGGATTGCAAAAGAGCTCACTCACCGTCATAAATTAATTTTCAGTGAATTTATAATTTCTTAAGACTCCCAGACCAGAAGGATGTCACGCGGGTGCAGAAGAATTGTGCTCTTGTGACAGAGGGGAAGACAGTATTTATTTACAGGTGCAGAAATTTTCCTGCACATGTGTAGAGGCTCCCTCTTTAGTGTGGAGGCTCCAGAGTGTTTTGCTCTGCCCTTACCTGCTTTGGTCCCACTGATAAATCCTTGTTGGGGCTGAGTAGGAGGTAAAGGGGAAAGCATGACAGAGACCCCAATAATCTGCCTGTCCTCCAAGGAATGGATCGTGTTCAGTCACCCCAAGAGGATGATCTGCTGTGTTCACAGTGGCTGGGAAATGAGTGTTTCAAGGTAGAAAGATACATATCACAGTGACCTAGGGGTTTAGGCACAAAGTACTGACTTCATGTGTTTTAATTTCTTTCTTGGTTTGTTGAAATAAATAGTATGAAGTCATATCTTGTGGTGAACTAAATTAACAAAAAAAAAGGGGAGTTAATGTTTGTTCCCTGTGCAAGTAGAAGAGCGTGAAGAATTGTCTGCAAATCAAAATTTAACAGAGAAAACCCACATTCTGAAGTTTGTTTTATCTGGTTTAGGAAAATCGCTGATTTCAGTTTGTAAAACAGACCTGAGATGCAGCAGCTGTTTGTGTCTCATTCTGATATTTTGTTGAAGCTTTGCTTTAACTTTTATGGCCAGGAGCAAAAAAAAAAAAAGAGTCCTTGTGTCAGAAAATAAATTTGATCTTCTTTCCTTTTTGTTACTCTTCTACTTTAGCAATTTAGTACAGCAACTGACTGTAGAAAATTTCAGGAACTAGAGATTCTTTCATTTCACTTTTTGAATAGATATGTTCAAGTCATGGAAGAAAGTCAGAATTATACAGAGAACTCTGTTTTGCTTTTCATTTATTTTTTCAAAAAGATGCTTTTCCACTCTGTTGTGCATCGGGTCACATTAAAAATGGCTTTAATATTTTTAGCAAAATATAGATAACATCAAATTTGCCCTGATAAAAGAAATTAATGTACTAACTCTACTGTACAGAAGATTGAGTTTCTTAAAAATAGCTTAATGAACCCTTTTTTCCCTGCAGTGAATCTGTTTGTTTTCTTAACCCCCTTTCCCACTGTAGTTTTAACATGCTTGTGGCTAAATCTGGTAGGGGTGGGAAATAACCACTCAGTAACCTTCATTGGTGTTCAATTGTTAGTACAGCTTGGAAAATAAAAAGGGTTTGAATGGCTATAGCAATAATTTTCAACATCTACAATGAAGAAGGATCATACATGACCTATATTATTTCTCAGACCACTGCTACTTTTATTGGTTTTGTTTTATTTCTTTTCTTTTTGTTGGTTCTGTGGCAACTTTTGGGGATGGTGGTCAAACTCAGTTGCAGCTGCTTGGAATTTCCCACCAAATTTTTTTCCTGGTTAAAACCAAAATTCTCAAAAATACTGAAATCACAGAAAAGTAGATTCCTAGGTTAAATATTCTGAATTTTCTGCATATATGAGAATGGATTTATATTTTTCTTGGGCTTTTTTTTTTCCAATCATTCACTAACAGATGCAAGTGGGTTGTTGAAATGCTCCAATTCAAAATAGTGCCAGTGAACCTCAAAGGAGCTGCATTTTACATATCTTGAGGTGTTATTCCCCCAAATGAGTGTGCTGCAGTTCAAGTCCTCTGCAGCCAGACTGGTTTTACTGTTGTCTTGCTGGTTGGCAGGATTTCCCAGTTTAGAGGGAGTAGTTTTTGTCCTTGATGTGTTACTCTAAGTGTGCACAGCAGCTGATTTGCCCCTTGCACAGTGACCCTGGCATGGTCTGGTCCTGCCCAACAGAGCTGTGTGAATCATTGCCACAAGATTCCAGGTCTATTTTTCTGTGGAAGTTTTTCAAGTGAAATGGAGGAAAAATCAATTTGCTTTCAGAATAATGCTAATGAAGGAAAGAAACAAAGGAACAACTTAATTCCTGCCCCAGGCCGGTGCACATGTTTTCAAATTGGTCCTGTCCTATGATACTCCTGAATATAAGGATAACATTTTGTATGAGTACATTGATATTTGTGCAGCACAAACCAGTTCAAGTCACAGCACACAAGTCCCAGTACTTGAGAGTAATACTGCAGCTACTTTGGTGAGGAGAAACCTTTGGACAGTAAAGTCCTAGAGCTAGAACTAGGTTTGAAGTGCAGATTTCACATCCAGATTTCACTCCTGGCAAAGTATGCAGGACCTCTGGCTGATTAATTTAGTTAGAAATAAGAGCCAGCTGCAATACCTGGCTGTACCTTCCTGTCTGTGCTTCAGAGCACACTAATGCAGCAACAGCAGTGACCACATTTCTCAGTGCAGACAAATCCCTAAGTTATACATTTTTTAATGGGATACTTTCATTAGTGCCTTAGCTGATATTGCTCATAAACCAACCCTTGCACCACCAGGTTTAATCACTGTCTCCAGGCAGAGGCTTATTAGTGCAAGGTCATTCTATACTTTTATATTCCATGTTTTCCCTTAGAGAAAGAGAGAGATGTCTCCAGAAAAATCACCTGCCTCCTGCCTGGCATATCAACATCCACAGACTTGCTGCCAGCATAGATGTAATGCCTCTTGGTCAAACCTCATGTTGCACCAAAACAGAGAGTTTATATTAAAAGACAGATAATAAGATCAAGTCCTGGAACTTGTATGTGGGATTTTGTAAGCCGTTTAAAGAAATAATGATAAAACTTCTATTAAAAAAAAAAAAGTGAACTGTTTCTTGAAAATATTAAATCTCTCATTATGAGTTATATGCTTTTGAAATGCTGGATTGATGACTCTGGAGATCAAAGTCTTACACCTGGCTGAGCTACTTAGATGTCCCCATGGCCTTGGAGCACCCCACAGTCTAACCCTCAGGGGTGGGGAAGTGCTCTGATTCCTCTGTTACCGTGAAGGAATTGAGGTGCAAAAGGCAAAGCGACACATTTAAGCTCCCATTAGAAGTCTGTGCTGAAGCAGGGATTTCAGACCAGGCATCTGATCTCCTCAGGTAGCAATCCAAATGGGAGCTGTCACCTGTCTCCTGCAGAAAAGGTAATGACAGAAAGCGTCTGATCAAAAAGGGTGGGAGATTTCCCAGTTCGATCAAGTCCCTGGCCATTCAGGAGGGGAACAATGAGAAAACTGAGTCAAGACAAAGAGAGCAGTGTGAGGTGGCTGACACCACTCTGTAGCAACTGGACTGTGATCTAACAAGCTCATTTGCTGTACAACAGTGAGTAATGACTCTTACCCTGGTGATTTTTATAATTCTTTGCCATGTGGCCATTCCTTGCTTTGGAGTGTATTTCTAATTGAACTCAAAGTAGTTTGAAAATTGGGGAAAAATTAGGGAAAAGTTTCTGCTGCAAGGCTGTTCTCGACACTTGTGATGGGAAGGTTTTAGATCAAAATGAGCCAATTATATGGAAACATGCTGGTCCCCCTGGAGTTCACATTTTTCCTTTTCCTCCTGCCTCCCTCTCCAGGCTCCTCAAGAGCACATAGACAGGGTTTTTGGGTTTCTTCACTTTTTTGAGTGACTTACTGGACAAGGAACTAAGAATCCAGACCTCTGTGTTCACTGCTTTTCATTTTTAACTCCTGCAGAATCATGCAGATTAGGAGGGCTCCAGATTCAGAATCTGTCTGACATATCAAAGATTTCTGCATGATAGGAAGTGTAGTTCTTTGATCTAAAACACTCATATTGCTTTCTTCGTTTACATCAGCAGGAAATTCAGACCATTTCTTTTCCTGTCTTGTTCACACTCTTTAACCCCAGACAATAACAAAAAATAATTTAAAATTAAGCATAATTAATCTGTCATATATACAGCCATGCAAATTGGAGAGGTCTGAACTAATAATGTGAATCACATATTTTAAAATAAATAATAAAACTAGTATAGGCAGAGAAGCAGCCAAGCATATGGTTTCACCATATGCTGAAGCATACTTACTGTCCCTTATATCCTGTATTCCCTGTGAAAGCTATGTATACATAATCACTGACAAAAAAAAAATACAAAAAAAACCCCAAAAAAAACCCCACAAAAAAAGCGCCAAAAACCAAAAAACCCAATCCTGCATGAAAGAACTTTAAAGCTACAAGATCAAGTGCTCTGTATTTGGGCTCTGTGAAAATTCGTGCAGTCATAATTTCTCTAATGGAAATCATAATTTCTCTAATAAAGGGATGTTGCAAAGGGATTTTTTTTTTTCTGGGCTTCGTCATGTGAGTTTTTGCATGGAAGATTTTTCACCTTCAGTGGAGGTGGTGTATTGTAGTCACTGAATGAATATGAATATTCACATGCAGGCATTGAGCCATACCCTAAAGATGTGTCTTAGGCACCATCTTCTCTTTTATTTGGTGGGGAGGTAGTTATGGATTGCTTAATGTCTGTATCTGATATCCCTTAGATGTTTTGGGGACAATACTTCCAGGAAATACATCAGTTACTATTGTGGCTTTAAGGTCTGGGTTCAGCTTTTTCTGTTTTAATTGATAGAAGGAAAACAGAGCTATAAAGCAGTGTTCACATACCAGTGAGCCTGGTTGAAAACATTCAAAACATTTTTTTTGTTGAAAACTAGATTTTTTAAAAAGAATGTTAATCACATTTCTCTTTAGTACAAGAAAAACAAAATATATACTTTGATTTGAATTTTCCACTGAGAAACCCTGAGGTAAGCTTTTCATTCCAGGTAAGGTAGAAAATGTCTCTTTTGGCCTTTGCACAGCCACCATAGAGCTTTTGGGGTGCTGATCTCTTCAGCTAGGAGTGATCCTCGTGCTGAAATACACTAGTTAGCATCCAGAGTTAAATAATCTGGGATGCCCTTCATTCAGTGGAAAGTGCAGACATTTAGGTACTCTGAACCACTCTGAAATAAAATTAATTTTGGGAGCAGCAAAGTGCTGTGGAGGAGGGTAAATCCATTTTTAAGCAGCTGTGTTTTAGGACAGAAATCTTTTCCTTATGAAGGGTGCGAGATTCTCTATTTCTCTTGTGTTTATCTGGCTGTTTCATTGCTGTAATTCACCAAGGCATGACTCAGAAACTCTGTGTGGGTCACTTAAAAAGTAGATGCTTCTCATAATTGAAAAAAATAGGAAAAAAAAAAAAAAAAGAGTGGGATGGAGCAGAAATTTGTTGCATCTTGAAATAAACAGAATGGAATCAGAATTTGAACAGATGAATTATGTTTTTATGTTCATATCTTCTGTGTATCCATAACAATCCCAAGAGGCTTCACATCAACATTTTGAAATCTTTTTGATAAATGCATTCACGTTCTTACCAAAATTGACTTGTGTTTGGATTTCTCATCTTGTACTCCAATTAGCATTTGAACCCAACACTTTAAGCACATGATACTTGAATTTCTTGAATGCATATAGTTAATTTAAATGTTTCAGATCATTACTACTGAATCTACCTCATGCTTTTTTATTTCTGGTGGTTTTCAAGAGCTGATTTTATGATTATTTGGCTTACCTTGAAAATGTATTTTTTCTATAATCTACTTTTGAAGTCCCATTTGCATCATTTTAGAAGTACAGAAACAATTAAGATTATGTCAGTGCTGGAGCTACTGAAGTCTTAGGTTGAAACCTAAAGTGGAACCTATCTTTCAAAGAGGAACAGGTCAAAGGAGTTAATGGCTAATGTGTGACTTAGAGCTAATTTTGAGGAAAGAATATGGAGTGGTGCTGCTATTATTTCCTAATTATTTTTTCTCATTTTCCTCCTTTTTTTTTTTTTTTTTCTGGTCTTGGCTTATACAGAACATAAAAGGTCCTTACTAGGAAGACAAATGAAAAGGAAAATAAACTAAGAGGTGACAACTCCAATCTGAGAACTGTACCTGATACAAATGTACAGCAGTGACTTAAATGCATTTAAAGAAACGATGACCCACATGCAATCATACCCCATGTTCTAAGTATAAAGTTGTAGGATTTTTTCTAATTTGTACCTTCTACGATGAATAAATTGGCTGTTAGAATTTCTGCTTTCAGCAACATCAAGAATGTAGTGAACTTAAAAGACAGAGACTATTGAAGGCAGATGAGATCAGATGTCTGTGAGAGACAGAGAATCCAGAAGTTTGTCATGTCTCTTTGAACAAAAGTTGGCCACTGTGAGGGGATGTCATCATTTTTGGGCCCTGGTGTGGCTCTGTTTGTGCTGGCTCAGCAGCTGGAGAGGAGCCATGGGGTTGGGTGGATCGTCCCCTGTGGAATACACCTCACAAGAAGGATGGAGCACATGTTTGGCACGATGACCCCACGCTATTCCCTTGATTGGGACGGAGGGAGGGGGCAGAGCTCTCCGCTTCTCTGGCTGATCACAAGCCATTCAAAGCTGTGGTGAATCAGGGAAGCCCTTCTGAGATGTGTCAATTTGTACTGGACTGGGGAAAGACAAAGCCATTTTACACCCAGGAGATGTAAAATGTGACTTTCCCTGCTCCCTCTTCTTCAGTCCTAGGCTGCATCTTGTGGCAACTGAAGGCACTCCAGGAGCCACCATGGTGAAGATGTTTTATTGCCATGAGGCTCTGCAAGATGAAGAAAATCGTGACTCATGCAGCTAGATTTAGAGGACAGTGGAGTTCCACTATATTATGCCTTCAAACTGGCAGGCTACAGATGATTTCCTCTGCCCGAGCATTTCACCCTGTGAAAAAGAGAGGATTGCCTGTCCCTAATGCTCCTCGAGACCTGTGCTTGAAAATGACGTATGTCAATTATAAACTGCTATTTCCTTCTTTCTCTCCCTGCCCAAGCTTTCCTTTGCATGCAGGGCTCGGGCAGCTTCTTGTTTTGGAAAGAACATGGCTGAGAGGAAGGAGCTAGCAAAGCATTAGGGTTTAGCAGAACTTTGCCACAGGCTCGCTGTGGGACTCAGAGATTTTTATCTGCTCGTGTTTCGGCACTCCATATGTAAACTGGAGATAATAATGCTCCTCTTGGCTTGATCTTTGTCCTATTTATTTAGTTTATAAACTTCCTGGGGGCAGTGATCATCTCTTAGTAGGTATAATACCAACCACAGAGAAGCTCGGCTATCATTTAGGGCCTCTATGTACTGCCATAAAATATCCATTAAATAATTATGTTATGGCAGGCATTGCCAAATGATCTTGTCTCCTTAGACTTCTGAAATATTTTTCTTGATGTATAGAAAAGGTTCAGTCTCAGATATCTGCAAAGATTTTGTGAGCTGTTTGTGCAACTGCATTTGAATGTATTAAAACGCAGCCAGCTTTGGGGTCCAGCACAGAAAGGACATTCCCTTATTGAAGAAACTTCAGAGGAGGACACTCAGATAGGTAGAGGGATGGAGCACCTCTCCTACAAGTAAAGGCAGAGAGAATTAGGATTGTTCAGCCTGGAGAAGGGTTACTTCAAGAGAAGAAAAGAGAAGGGAATTGTGGCCTTCCCTGTACCTAAAGAGAGCCTGAAGGGGATGGAGAGAGACTTTATGAGGGCATGGAGTGACAAGACAAGGGGGAGTGGTTTCAGATTGAAAGAGAGTTGGTTTTGATTATGTATTAGGAAGAAATTCTTTAATGTGAGGCACTGGAATAGGTTGCCCAGAGAAGTTGTGGATGTCCATGGCAATGTCCAAGGCCAGGTTGGATGGGGCTCTGAGCTACCTGGTCTAGTGGAAGGTTTCCCTGCCCATGGCAGTGGGTTGGAACAAGACAATTTTTTATGTCCCTTCCTTTTTATGTCCCTATAATGCTATGACAAGATTCTGTATATTTAAATATATATAAATCCACATTCTCTCTTGGCAAAAAGAAGGTAAGTCATTGAGATCTGCTGGGGATAATCAAAAAATGTTCTTTCTAAACACACACCCAAATTCTGGGTAAATGTACTTTTCATGAACATCATATTTTTTAGTATTGGATAGCTCACAACTATGAAAGTATTTCTGCGGCTTTAGTATCCTACAAAAGCAGAAAAGTGGAGGAAAAATTAAGCCCAGATACTCTTAAAACACTTTCAAGCCTTCTGATGAATTTTGAGCTTCTAACAAAATTACTGAGTAGACACATTTCTTTGGGTTTTTTTTTCACCCCAGTCCACTACTGATCTCTGTCCTCTAAAACTACCAAACTTTATTGCAATTGTGGTCTCTACTAGATGAAACAAAAGGAGATAAAGGCATACTTGTGACACAAGAAATGGCTGGGAATCAGACTCACAATAATTGTGACACTTCCTTACTTACTTTTTTTTTCCTAAGAGACAAATAAACCTATGTAGATTTTGGGAAAATTTTGTCTCTTGTCATCAAAGTTAAAATAAAATTAAAAAAAGAAGTAATACTATGTGGGGACAACAGAAACTGGAGTGAAGAAGATACACAGGATTCAAATCTGCCTCTTTTTTTTTTTTTTTCCTGTTTTCTCCTTCCTCCCTGCCCAATGTGAAATCTCTTCTCTCCATTCAAAGATAGCC
>VZSR01001863.1:3232489-3252489 GCA_013398615.1 Brachypodius melanocephalos
GTAGAAATATTAAAATCTGGGGTAAAAAAAGCCCAAGCAAGTCCACACACTCCTTTATTTTTCTGCAGCTCAGATGATTTGGACAATATAAGACTTTGTTTTTCCACCTGGAAATAAATACAGCACTGGACTGCACAGTCTAAGTTCTTAAATGTGAAAATTATGACCATTAAATCTGTGATTTGAAAATGTGTCAGCAGAAAGCAGAAAATGATATGGATGCATTCTGCAGGTTACTGCCTTAGGGTCAATTGAAACAAGCAGATCTATGGGGCACAGCAGTGCAAGGAGCAAGCAATTGCAGGTGCAAATATGCCTGGGGCTTGTCTAACTTCCATTAAAATAAAAAGTTTGATAGCACTAATCGTTTCTGTCCCTTTGCATTTTAAACAGCCACTGGCATTGCCTCAGCATTTTAACTGTGTGCTGGCAGAATTGTGGGCTTGCTGGGAGAAGGTATCAGGATAAAAGGGTGATAAAAGCAGAAAAAAAAGCAGAGGTGCAAACCTGCATTTCCAAGAGGAAGGGTCCAAATGAATATCCAGAGGTCAAAACTGGAACAATTCCAAGCCTCTGTGATTGCACCAGTAACAAATACCTGGCTCCCAGCACTTTCAATCCTTGTGAATGAAATGTTGTGATGTTGGTGTGCCTATCTGGGCCAAAAGGCTCCAACACACATCTGAGGAACCATGAAGTATCTAAGTGGGCTCTGAGAGAGGAGCAAGGGTGGCTGCAGTGCTGGATTTTACTCTTCTGCCCAACAGCCTGCCCCTCATTTCTGTCTCATGTGACCACAGAGGCCAAATATCACAGCAGTGGACAGTGTGAACCTGGGAGCCCCATCCCTTCTGCAGTGCCTTATTGTCAGCACCTCCACTGATGCCTTCAGGTCTGGCTGTGGTGTTCTGCTGGTAGAGGACTGAGGGATAAAGGCTCAGGAATTTCCCACAGGCAGAAAAAATCTGCTACAGCAAAGTCTGCCATGGTTTGGTTTTCTAAAGTCCTTATTTTTACTGACTTGCTTGTTCAAAGAGAAAGATTCTCCAAGACTAGTAAAAGTCAAATTTCTCGTTTTTTATGATAATTGTGCTTCATTTTTGAATGGGAGTTCTTGCTGGGTTCCTTTGCTGCTTGTAGAAATAGATTATTTTGCTATTCACAGGTGTGTGGGGATTAGTGATACCTAATGGGCTGAGGTCTTATTGGAGAGCAAGATACGTGAATGCAGGAGGGAAGCCTCCAGAAAGACCATTTTTCAGTGTCTTTAAGTGAGAGATAAGGGGCCATGATAGCTTATCAGAGCAAGTTTTCAGCTCTCAAATTCTACATTCGAATTTTGGCTGACGTGTTGAGGGAAAGCCAGTGTGCCATGGCTTGAGCTGGCTTCCAAGTTATTCAGAGACCTTCTGTGACACTCTGAATGCTTTGGCTAGCTGAAAAGATTAGCCAGGGCTGTGGCAAACAATTGATGAAAAAAGGCAGAGGGCTGCCTCCTGCTATCCATTATTCTTCCCAGAGTTAAAATCTTCTCTCTGCTGCTCCACCAGCAGCACTGCTTTTGATTTTAGTGAGAATTAACCTGATTTTCATGGCCCTTGTACATGATCAGAGATGTGTGCAAATGTCTCTGTAATGGAAACATTTTTGGTCTACCTGAGCTAGGTAATTAATTGTGAACAATAACAAAGAGAGAGCAAGTGTCGGAGTCCTGATTTGCCAGGTTGAGGCTTGGGTGAGAATGAGATGTGAATATGGTAGGAAAAGAAATGGAATATGGTAGGAAAATTAGGAAAAATAGAGGAAAAATTAAACAGGCTTATTTTATTTTCAGGGAGGGAGCAGAAGTTGCTTTTCTGGGTGATGCTGTGGGTAATACTTTTCTACCAGAACTAAATAATCTGTTTGGGCAAGGTAGAGCCAGGTCAAAGAGCACACGTAAAAGATTTGCTGTACAGGACCAAAACATGTTTGCTCAAAAAGGTCTTTGTCCATAGTAGGTTGGACACAAAGGACACTGAAGATGTGGCATGGGCTGGATTTGGTTTGATTTTGCTAGGGACTATAAAGAAGCACAGCCTTAGCAGGGCTAAAGGTATCATCTTCTTAAATTGCAGCTGCCACATTTTCTTCCTTGTGAATTTTGCCTGAAATATTTGCTCTCTTTCAGGTCTTTCAGATCACATCTCATCCATTTCTGTTTTGTGTAATCAACAAATTAATAATGGCTTGAGAAGTAGGCAGGCATAATTGGCATATGCTTTGCTGAAGAATAAACATGAATGTGGAAATAAATTGTAGAGATTGTAATTGTTTTCCTTGCCTCATTCTTTCTCACTGTATTAGTCCTTGTAGAAACTCAGGGAAGAATATTCTGGATCAGACCAAAGTGCTTGTCTAGCCAAGTGTCTTTCTCTGACAGGGCCTACTAAAAGATGGTTTGGAACTGTGATAAGAAAAAGTAAAGGCAGAGTAATTTTTTTCCCAGGACTTTCCCATCAATTAGAGATTTTAGACAAATCCTAAGATACAATTTGTATATTTTGCTGTCCTCCTGCTTTGGTATTTCATATGCTCAGCTGGCACTATTGAAAAATCCCACAATTACTACCCTCACATATCCTGTGAGCTAGAAAAGTGGTGTATTTTCTCCACATTATGGATTTTGAACTGAGGAGATGAGAGACCTGAAATGCCACCATCTAAAAATAGATTAGAGCTGTTACAGTTCATTAGCACAATAAAAACTTCGGACCAAATTGATACCCAGCCTGCCCTTAAAAATCCAACCTCTCTCTAAACTCCCTATCACAATACTACAGGAGGGGGCAAGGGTGACTACAACCCTGAAATTTTATGGCACTTCTGTGTTGCTTCACTTTCTCAGTAAATGATGATGATCCTGTGTGTTATGGCTTCAGTTGCACAGAGTTGCTTCCAGATGACTTTCAAGGCTCCAAGATCAGGACCTTTCAGATTTTTCTGACACAAGATATGGCAAAAGTGATTCCCACATTTTAAGAGGACTTTGAGGGGAAGGGAGAGAAAAAGCGTGTTGCAATGCTACCAAAATAAACTGGGATGGGAGGCTACAGTCTTAGTGGTGATATTCTAGCACTTATATGGTGATTGAGAGATGCAGGAACAGATGTGAGTTTGTCTTTGTAAACTGAAGATATTTTTAAGGCATTTATCAGCTTTTTCTTTATTTTTTTATTAATATTCACTCATTGTCACAAAGATACTGTGCTCCAGAAAGGTATTGTCTACAAAGAGTACTGAAATCCTCTGCTTAGACTTGAACAAAAAAAAAAAAACAGAAACCAAAAAACAATAACAACAACAAAAAAACCCCAAAACACCAACGAAACAAGAAAACCCCAACCAAACAAACAAAAATTTTCTTTTATAGCTATTAGTACCTTATAATTGTTGCCAGCTCGTGTGTTTGGTTAGCAATGGGATGTCTGATTTGGATACCTGGATCTTATACTGCAGTTGTGAATAGCTAATAAAGCTATGTATTATATACCTAAAAGTTCTTATCATGTAACTCCAAGAGTTAGGAGACCTATATTGGTTTTTGCTTATTCTGGTCATCCAGAAAGCTGGTTCCAACACTGGTAGTGTATTGACTTGATGCCATTGATAGAAGTTTTACGTTCTTGATGTAAAAAAAGGCTTAAACAAATGCTGTGTTTTTTGAATAAGAAATAAAGATGCTTAGAAATACTTACGGATAACATAAGTTTCCTGGAAGCAGAAAAATGTTAAAAGTCTGGTCTTAATTTCCACATCTGTGTATTCAGATGAAAAAAGTACATGTGAACTGCTTTTTTCTTTGGCCTAACAGTTTACTGATAGGGCTTTTTATACCCATTATTTTATTTATGTGTCTCCTCATAAACCCTCCACTCTTGGGAAGACCATAAAGAAAAATAGTCTAATTTTATATTGCTGTAGACTGTAGGTAGAAAGACTGCTTCTCCACATTGGAGTTTGGAGATTTTTGTGAAAGGAACCACAGTTCCGTGTATGACAAACAAGCACAACCTGGATCCCAGCTGGATACAAAGACGAATCCATAGGTTGTACTAATGTTGCTGCTTGTTTCTCTTTTCCCTGCCAACTCATTTGCTTATGTATTTTATATAAAATGAAAGTCAAAGTTTATGGCAAGATTTACATCCTGATATCCTCATCTTGGCATGTATGGAAAGATAGTGTTGGGACAGTGAAACAAACTTGTCATCTCATTATCTTCTAATTTGGATTAAAACCACATCTAACTAGTTGGCCTTCCAGTGTGGCTCCCGCTTATTATTTCTCTGTGGCACAGCCGATCCCTTTGCTGAATGTAAATTGTTCTTGGCTAGTTTTTCAAAGTAATTTGACAATGCAGTTTGATTTTGATCTAACATAATCTAGACATCGTTTCCCTGTTGTGGGACAAAGGGATTGTGAAGAAACTATTATACAGAATTTCCTAGCAATTTTCTCCTCTCTTACAACACCTATCATATTTTGCTTAACTATAGCAATCTTCCCAGGTTCAAATGCTCTACTTAGATGTGTTTAGGGTTTACATGAACTATATGGATTTCATGCATTAGATGAGACCCTGCTTAGAATACTGATGTTATGTGCTTTACAATAGTGCAGTGAATCCCAATTTGGTTTTGATTGCAATAAACTAGAGTCAAACGTGCAAACCTTTGCTAATTTAAGTTGATTTTACCTTTATCGTTTTGCATATTGCATGATCTAGAGCCACACAAACAAAAGCTTGTTTGGACTTACCATGCTTTCCTTTTCAGAAAACAGAATTCTTTTTAATTAAAAACACTTTAAAAAAATCAGTATGTGTAATTGCTAACACCTGCTATGTGTTACTAACAGATGTTTCTTACTTACCTAAGGGAACTGTTATAATTACACTATACGCTTATTGGAATGGCATTTAACCAAGATAGTTTAGGAACTTTAGGTGGTGACTTTGTGTTCTTTCATTCATCTTCCCTTTAAAAAAAATGCAAAAAATAGCCAAACAACCAGGCTTCCTGGTTCATATTCACTGAACTGTTCAGCACAATGGAACTCTGTATGTTCAGCCTCTCCTTGGTCCCTGAGCATCAAAAGGGGATTTTGGATTTGTTGTTCCAAGCAATGCCCTGGAGCCTGTCTTTGCAATGCCCAGGATGGGATGGTTACAAGCCATGCTAATAGTGGGGTTTGAGGAAGGCAAACTTATTGATTGGCCTTGAGCAGCCCACCTAATCTCTCTGTTTCTGTGTTCCTTACTGTGGAATGCTGGCAGTGTGGCCTCTACACGATAATCACTGTGGTTGGAAAAGATCTCTAAGATCATCGAGTCAAACCCTTAACTCAGCACTGCCCAGCCCACTACCGAACCATGTCCTAAAAGCCACATCCAAACACCTCCAGGGATGGTGGACAGCTTCTTCCAGTGCTTGACTACATCTTTCTTTTCAGTGAAAAAATATTTCCAATCTAAACCTCCCCTGGCCCAACTTGAGACCATATTCTCCTGTCCTGTTGGGAGGAGAGACCGAGGTCCACATCACGAGTGTTTTCCCAGGGCTTTGAGATTTTGGGGTTGGATTAGAGGTCGGTAGGACTGGCTGTGGGTGTTGTCCTGCCACCAGGGCCGTGCAGTGGAGGCAGGCTGCCTCTGTGGCTGCTGCAGAGCTCTGCATTCCTGCACCTTCCGACACGGCTGCAGAGCGAGGCACTCCGTGTTCCCCCTCTGCATCTCCATTTATGAAACTAATCACACAATTACCTGCAGGCATGTGTTAAATATGACACTGGTCTCTGCAAAATAATGGGCCAATTGCAAACAATGAATAAAGAGAGGCAGCTCCATTTATAACTGCTGTTTCAACAGAGCTGTGTTGTAATCAAAGTGATCTGAGGGTGACTCATTAATTAATTGATGTTCTTTTTTATTATGTGCTATTGAGTTAATGAGTAATTTGTGCTAGATAACTCTCTGAACACACTGATTACGTGAGATATTTTCTGGGGCTTTCATATCAATGACATGCTGAATAGGTGGAAGATGGTATTTGCTTATGTATAGTCATTATTAGCAGGTTCAGGATGAATATAAATCAGCAGAAGGGTATTTTAAAAGGTATTAGATACATGCAGCTCTTACTTAAATGCTTTAAACAGGTAGTCTTCAGTTTTTAATGCCTTAAAAAGTATTAAAATCACTTCCTTTATAATACTTCTATCACCCACAATTGGCAGCTTTTAGAAAGGTGCCTACACAAAGGATTTTTACCGGGAGCGTGTTTGTGCTAATGGCCTATTACCTTGCACATATTGTATTTTGGTTTCCTTTTGCAAGGTACTGAGCAATAAACAGGTTTGGTCTGCATCATTGGCCTGAAGTAGGAGGAATGTGTTAAGTGAATATGTAATTGGCTTTTTTTTAATCGAAAGTGGTATTTAAAGGAATAGAAACACTGTTCTTATATACAGTACACACTTTGCTTTGTGTAGTTTGACTTGTTAAAGCTTTTGCTTTATTGAAACCACAACATCTCCAATGCCATAGGAGTTTTTTATTCATTGAACAACAAATGGCTAAATTGATAATTTAGTCTGACAACAGCAGCACAGTGGAAGCTTTCAGAAAAATCAGCTAAATGTATAAAATTATACCCAGCAATCACTACAGACCTTCATTTTTGACAAGATTTGTTCTAGGTACAGATGACTGTAAACTACCTACTGCTGAGAAAATTATAAGAAGCTGCTGCATATTACGTTGAAAAAAGCCTTTAAAATACTTTAAAATCTATACAGTCAAAACCTTGCCACAGTCCCTTTTTGTTTCTTTTTACCAGTCTCTCTTCTCACTGACCACTTCTCAATTTATCTTCCCCAAGTCTTTTTATGTGCAGGCAATTAGGAACATTTGAGGGATTGCTGGATGATTTTCCTTTATTTACATTACGTGAGCAAAAATTTGAACACTTTTGGGAGGATAGGAAAACATGAAAGTGTGCTTAAAAAAACCACCAAACAACTCAGAAGATAGAAAAACACAATCATGAAATAGATCAACTTTTAGCCCTGGTCACTGTTTCTGCCAAATCCAGGCTGTCTTGATCCATCACCAGTTGTGGCAGATAACAGACACAGCAGGTTACAGTTGTCAGAGGAGCTTTTTACAGCTGAAAATCAAGGTTTGATAATTTTTAGTTTTCCACATGGCTCAACACCAGCCATCCAAGTAGATTGTAGTATATTTTCTTAAAATAAAGTTACTGTTATTATTATTTTTGCCTGGCTAAGCTTCATGAGATGTACAGACAGAGATAAAGATGGGAGACACAAGTGGAAACATTCCTGCCTGGCAAACACACTGAGTAAGGGTCACTATCAGAGTGTTTTGCTGGATGCAGACAGCATGTTGACACACACAGTGATGGAGAAGGAGAACCAAGGTAGATAACAAAAAACAACCCAAAGGAATGGTCTAGGCCTCCGTCAAAATGATCACTAAAGTGGCCTGGCAGATAATCTCTCTCCAGTATTGACTTATGATGATATGCTTTATTGGAGTTGGAAATGTTTCCATTAAATATTTCGACTCTCAGTCATTGTTTTAACAGCCAGGCAAGACGGAAGTTTGAAATACAGGAAAATGTGTGATTGATCTTTGACCTACATCAAATCTAAATTTATTCTGTATCCTCTACATACAAATTTTAGATGTATATGTGAATGAGATAGATGAGCATAAAGTGCTCAAAAGCAATGCCATACCATTGTGCACTGTAAATATATCCATATTTCTTTATTCTTGTATCAATTAAGATAGATAGAATGGTGAGACTATTTTTTTTTTCTCCACAGCAGAACCACCTTCCTCTTCCACACTTTGAGCCTCTGTCACAAAATGCACATATGAGCAACATAGCGTGTAGTAATGAACCACTCTTTTCCCATTCCCCTCTCTTCATTTGCTCCATAAAGAGCTGAGCAGTGGCACTCTGTGGGAATGAGAGATTCCTCGAGCATTTACAGCACTATTTGTGTTTAGTTGCCATCATCCCTGGGCAAGCCTTCCTTAGGCTAAGCTGGTTTTGATGCTTTCCTGCCTCAGATCTGTGGTTCCCTCCTGGGAATGCTTTGCTCTTCCCAGGATGTCCTAATGCTGCTCTTGGTTTTCTGAAGAGCCAAAAAATGCTTTACAAAAGCACTGTATCCATTAGCCCCATTTGACAGGCGGGGGCAACTGAGGCACAGAGAAGCTGAGTGACTTGCCCAAGCTTACAGAGTCAAAGACAGAGTCAAGGACTCTTCTTCCCTATTCTCCAGGTTTATTTCTGAGCAGGGGATTTCTGTCTGTTCTGCAGCCTACTACTGGAAAGCAGAAGAGAGATCTTTCTGATTTCTAACGGATGAGACCCAAGAGGGCCTGGAGAAGAAAATTGAAATTGGGCTCAAAACAAGATAATATGATTCTTCCCTTTCTGTCCATCGTGACCTTCATGGAAAGGACAGCTTGTTTATTGCACTGAAGTAGGTCTGTGAGAGCCTAATAGTACCTCTGACACCAACTGCTTCGCTATCCCAAAGACATTAAGGGACTGTGGAAGAGAGTGGAAGAGACACTTGTGCTCAAGGTTAGGAAGGAGGATAGTCCACAAAAGAGGGCTACATTTAATTTGAAAAACTATGTGGAGCTATTTCATCTAATTAACAAGAGCAGCCTGAGGAGTTGTTGCTTTTCTTACTGGTCCTGTATGAGTCAGAGTCAAGTTTTGTGAGCCATGCTTATTTTCAGAAGGGTTCACAGCCAGAAAAAAACCCACAGTGTAGCAACAGTCATTAAAATTAAATATCTATTTCTAAGTCAAACCACTGTGCAGTGTACTCTTGCCATACACTTGAGGAATTTCCCCACTGCATCACAAAGTTTCTTTGACCATCCCCAGCAAAAACATGCTGAAACTGCAACAGGACAGGAAGAGCAGGGAAGGACAGCAGTCAGCTTGAGCAAAGACATGGGTTCATACTCGAAATAAGAACAAGAGCTTAGCTTCATAACAACAGAGTATAGTGGATTTCTTGAGTTTTTGTTTTCTTTCTTTTTTTTTTTTTTTTTTCTTTCTTAATACTGTTTTGTTGTTTGTTTTCAACACAGGTTGTTTTCCCAGTGAGCTAGATTACAGTGGCAAACAGACAAGACATAAATATGCATTTAACAACTTCTTAAACATTGATCCAGCTTTCCTTTGCCAAACACCTGTAAGCTCTGTCAGGGCCGTGAGCACTTAGGGACGTCCTGCTGATGCAATAGCTTCATGGCTTCAAAAACAGAGGTCCACCTCTCCTAGGAAAAGGACTGATTGCCAACAGGAGCTGTCAGCAGTGATTCCACCTCTGTCAAAAGGATTTTAATTGCCAGTATTGATGGGACAAACCTGTAGGATGTTGGCATGGACAGCAAGGTACCTGTGCAGTCGAGTGTGGTAGCTCTCGCTTGCTATTGCAAAGTTTTGTCCCATCCACATCAGCATTTAAATTACCTTCGGCATTCGCTGAGGTGGGTAATTAGCAACCAGTCACTCTCCCAGTGTCAGCTCAGGGTCATTTCCTTAATGTAAATAGACCCTCAGAGGGGGCTGTTTACAGTGCCTTCTACTTTCACTCTTTTTCCAGGGTTTGTTGAGGACGCAGCCCCAGAAAACTTTAGGGTTAAGCCCTGATGAAAAATTAAATTAAAAAAAAAAAAAAGTTAAGGAGAAAAAAAAAAAAAAAGAAAGTAAAAGAAAAAGGAAAGAGAGAGAGGGAGATGAGGGAGAGAGAGACCCCTCAAATTTTAAGAATTTTTTAAAATGTATATAAACAGAAATCTTCTCCCTTTTCTCCCCCCCCCAAATTAATGATTCAGAAAAATAACATATTTATTTTTATATATATATATATATATATAAAATAAGATACCCAGAGGCACTGGTTTGCATTAGGGCTTAATTTCCAGCTAAATTAAAAATCAAATCCAGGCATTTGGAATGCCTAAGGGGCACAAAAGCAGCACCCAAAATCATTAACTTTTGCACCTTTTATAATATCTCTCAAACCAGTCAGATTTGCTTTTCAAAATTTTGTAGTAAAATAAAAGTGCTCTTTGAGGAAAATCCATGCAATTAAACAGCAGATGCTTAACCCCTGAAAAATAGAGGCTTATAAGAGAAGTGCTGATAGACCCTTAACCATAGCATCATTAGCAGCAGGTGCTGCTAGTTATTAGTTTTCTAAATAGTTTTAATGTAAACAGTATTCTTAAGCTCTAAGTGTAGCATAATGGTTGGGATTTGCTCTTTAATGCATTTTACTAGAAAGATACAGCTCATTTAAAATAGCTGGTAGATACAGAAAGCATAAATATACAGTAAGTTTAGACACTGATTGTACTAAATGCAACAATACAAAGAAGCAAACAGGAACACAAATGGTAACACAATAAAACTGTATTACATTTGTGCTTCAAATATTACAATACATTATGTACAATAGTCCAAAATAAACATCTCATGCCAAATGACACAAAAAGAAACAAAAAACCCCCAAACAAACTGAAAATCCCAAGAGCAAGCAAAAAAAAGAATCCAGCTGTATATACAGTACCTTTTTTAATTAACATTCAACTCTGAACTGGAGCAATTTTCACTACATACAGATGCAGTCCGCCTTTTATTTCACGCAACCATTCTGCCTCCCTATATCTATGCTATTCAGTAGGTTCCTGTGTCATTTCTTATATACATGTTGAGCAAAAAAGATAAAAGAACGTAGTGCTTTTTATTCTTAATGATGTGGCATCCGATCAGCGAACCTGGGGTGCGTAACCTTCTTTCATTAAACCCTCCTCATAGTCTGTCTGGCACAGAATCATGTTGTTCTTCAGGAAAAATTTGTCTCCCACACAAAATCTGAAATTAAAATAGTAAAGAGAAAAGAAAAGAGAAAGAGAGTTTGAGGATAAACGATTGTCTTACAGGTGAGGGTTGTAGAGCAAGGGCTGGCTGGACAGCATCCACATGTGCATGTGGGAAAGCCCAGCAGAGGAATCGCCCTGGTGCCACAATTAATCCTGTGCTTTCAACAAAATCTAGTGCATTCAGGCATTTTGCTTCCCCAGCCAAAGACCTCATTCAAAGGCCACCGTGGGCTGTGGGAGTCCTGGATCAGGTCACTGGCACACAGCTAAAACACAATAAATGTCCCAGGCTGCTGAGCTGAGAGAAAGTAAATGTCTCGCTTTCGTGCAAACCAGAAGGAAGACAAAGTGATTGCATGCGGTGAAAAGCTTGTCTGAGAGACCTTGTATTTGTCTTGTGTCCTAGTAAGAATTTCTTGTTATGTTCCAGTTGGATATTTCACTAGATTTGATTTAAGATGGTGATTCTGAGAACTGCTCCGCACACAGCTTTGCACATATTGTGGTGCAAACCAGAGACACGCAGGCATGCAGAGAAACCTTTTTTTCTCTTTTTTTTCCCTGTAGGAGTTGGTTATAAATTTAGTTACTCAGCTAACTACTCTCTCTCTTGTGGTATCAGTGTACCTACCTTGTTATACTGTTACGTGCATCAGAATGATCTGATCGCTGCAAAACGCCACTGAGAGATTTAATTTGCTTTTCTCTGATGAGTAGGACAACCACGTAATGTTAATGCTCCTGGCTGGCTGACTTCAAACTTCGAGTAAAGTAGGATTTCCCAGCTAAAAATATACGCTTGAATTTAAGAAGCCTCTTCCCTGACACACCTTTCAATCCTTCTTCCCCTTGACAAAGCCACTCTTCTGGAAGATGCTTAGGGAGAAGTGAATGGGGCCAACGCAGAAAAAAAAAGTTTCCCTAGTGACTGCCTTGGCAGGGTTACATGGCTTTGTTTGTAGTGAACTCTCCAGCTATGAAATATATTGGGAGGCACTGCTTGCCTTATTCCAATTAAAATGAAAGAAAGTAACCTAAATGAACCCCTTAACACTGATGTGAATAAATGAAACCAGCTTCTACCAGCTAATTATGGATCTCAGTGCACGAAGTATTGTTTAATGTGTAATGGATTATAATGTCCCTTTTTTATATAATTTCCAAATGGTGACATCTTGGACACAATCAGGGTCAGATATAAATGCTTGTGTTGTTTACGGTAGATTTAACAGCAGAGCAGCTATGGGAATGGCTGTATATGTATTTAATTGTAACAATTTAACCTTCAAATAATGGTGCCTGCTGGAGTTGACCCAGTAAAACTCCATAAATGACACAGGCTGACCCACCTGACCCCTGATAGTGGTCTGTCTTTATCAGATAGTCAATTTCTAATGATGTTCAAGCAGAAATCTTGGTGAATTGTTACAGATTAAATTGTGTATGGAAAGCAGTCCTTTAATGTTTTGTGAAGTTGGAGGTTTAAATGAGTAGCAGTTGGACTGATTTACATTTGTGAAGATTGGAATGCTAGACAAACAGTGAACCCATTTATTTTCCAACTGGGTAGCTTTGGAAATTTATCCTTATGCTAGCTAAATAGATAGAGGGAAAATAGTGTAATAAAAAAGTGGATTGAAAAGAATTAGCTCTGCTCTTAAAGGAAAATTGGTTTGTTTATTTGTGGACTTTTTCTTTTTTTCTGTGGGATTATTGCCTGCTGTTGATGATGATTGAAAATAGAGATTATGGGAGGATCCTGAAATCTTTAAGTTATTTATAGTCAACACTCTTACAGAATTTAGAGGTCCCTATTATTCCTCCCACCCCAATCCTGGTATCCTGGCTACTAACAGCACAAAATGATTTTGAGTAGCTGTGTTGAAATGCAGAATTCTTACATAAAAGTTGTTCTTTGGTGTTTTTTCCTAGTTTCCATCTTTTGTGCTTTTGTCCATTGACAGCAATGCTGAAAAAAATTCTTTTGTGAACCTTACAAGATTAGGCAAAGGAGACATAAGTAATGCCAACATGTAACTTTTTTTTCCCCCAAAGAAGTCACATTTAAAATCAACAAAAAACAAACAAGCCCCCCCAAACCAGTGCACCGGTGGGAAACAAAACCACCTCTGCACCCAGCAGAAAACATTAAGTCTGAGCTGAGAATGTTATTCAGCCGAGTACTCCTTTTGTTCCGTGCTAAGACAGACCTTGGCAAACTAATTTTTTAAAAGCATTTAGCAAATGAAAAATGTGCTGTTGAAGTGCATTTCGCTTGCATGGCAGTATTTAACAGATGTGGCTTCGTGCAATACTGTTTGCATCAAAACCCTGGCTGGAGGATTTAGTTTCTCAGCTCTCAGAGATGTGACACAGTTCGGATTAAACAGCACCGGCTACACGGGAGTGTCGGGATGCCTTTCCCAATAAAAAGTGTCAATGCCTTCTGCTTCAGCAATGTTGATATGTGGAGCCAGAAGTGCTCTACCTGTGTCTGCGTGGCGTGTGACAGCTTTCTGCATCAGTGCCTTTAAACACACACAGCTCCACGGATCCCTGATGTTCCAAGTCGTGGGGAGAGGCTGCCAGTCCGGCCACGCTTGGCTGTGTGAGAACCTGGGGGTCTGTCTGCATCCTCAGGACGGTCCCCCCTCTGCCTTGGGGGAATCCTGTTGCCTGTGATGCTTAGGGTTCAAATCCTGCAGTTGTTTCCATAATTGTGCGAGCTCAGTGACAAGCGCATTTGGCAAAGGCTGACGCTGAGGCTTGTGTGGGCTCCTGGGTGTTAAATGTGTGAATCGTGCACTCATTAGGTGACAGAGAGGTAAGCATCAGGTGGAAAACCTATAATCCTGGCATGCTGGCTCCCAGGAACAGGGGGACAGGGCAAATAAGCAGAGGAAGGATGATGAATTCTGGCCATTCACTCTTTCCACCTTATTTGACTCTCAAAACCAGATTTAACCTCTCCTGAAGTGGAAGGGCTGTATCTGTAACTACTTCAGACTGGGTTTGCACACTGCAAGATTTGAACCTGGCTCAGCTTTCAAATGGGAGGGTAAATTGAAGCCTAGCCTCCCACTTAGGTTGGGGGGTTTTTTAATGGAATTGGCATAGGATGTAAATCAGGGCACAATTTGGGCATGCACATTAAACAGCGTCGAGAAACATATTAAGATGCCACTCTGTTAGGAGTATATAATTAGGCAAGATTATTACTCTTCTAGCAGGCAGATGGTAGTCTTCAGCCTTCCCTAAAACCCTCACCCAATTTTTTTTTAATAGGCATGCAAGATGAACAGGAAAGAATATACAATAGGCTGCATTAACATGCCAGATTGGACTGAGCACCATAAATTGATAACAGTACTTTTGACACGACTGTGACATTAGTAGAATGACCATTATAATTAACCTACATCCTAGAACCCCTGTCATATTTTACAATGGCAAAAGGAAGGCCATTTATATTACAAAATGACCTCTGTTATCACCTTGTTTGGAAGGGAAGGTGTGCCTAGACTAATCACAAGAAGTATAAAACTTCCATTTTGAGAAGTAGCTCTTTCATTGTTCAGAACAGATATTTAAGGAGATCTCACTGCTGTCTGTCATCTTTTCTGATGCACAGGACGTGTGTCAAAGTACAGAAGACTGCTTAAGAAAGCAAGAGAAATATTGCTGTGAAAGAAAAAGGCTTTGTGTGTGCCTCCCCTGGAAATGCCAGATCTTTGTTGCTGTAGAAAGAAACAAAATCTGTAAGCCTTTAATTGATTTCCTGAGGATTAAGACAGTTCAGACTCACTCCACCTACCCTTCCCCTCTGCTTTTTGCAATCAGTGATGTAACTTGGGCTCTGCTTTTCCCCTTTCCTTGCTTTTTAAATGTTGAGCTTCCAGTACAACTCACATTAATGTTAATCTATATGCATCACTAAGAGAACAAAGCCACTCTTCTACACCACAGTTCATCAGTCCACACCTGTGATTTATTAATTCTGGGGTTCTGTCAAAATGCCCATTTCAAAGGCTGGAAAGTGGGAGCTGTACCTGAGTTTGTACATTTTCACCAGTACCATGCAGAATACGTAGACACAGAATCCCAGCTCAACTTAAAATGGCAAACCTCAACTCGGTGTGCTTTTCATGGACTATTTTATAAAAAAAGTGGGTGTGGACGATATGTTAATTTGTATCCTAAATTTTGAGACATACAGTGAAAATAAGCATTACCCAGGCCTTCAGAATTTATAAAATGACCACCGATGCAAAAATCTAATATTGGTGTTTGAAATAAGGATGTCCCTGGCATCGTATTCCCTCTCCCCTGCTTGACAGAGAACAAAGGCAGCATTGTGTGGGCATTTTACAGTTTACACTGGAGGTAAGTGTTTACAGCCACATCAGGACAGCAATTTCAATGAGCGTGTGACCATTTTCAGCCCAGTTTCTATTAAAATAAAGGCAATTTCAGAGAGGAGGGTAGAACAGGTGATTTAAACACCTCTCAGCGATAGCAGATGGGGGTTTCGAGCCGTACTCCGAGTTGACTTCAAACGGCAGGGAGAAGATATCACAGGAGTAGGGAACGAGGTGCTAAAGACGGCGGCAGGGAGTGAGAGGAAGGACACGCAAACTCTGGGAAGTGGGAAAGCCGAAGGCAGGCTGGCATCATCGCTGCACTCGAAAGTGTCAGGCAAAGATACAGCTGAGCCCGCCTGCGAGATTTCCCACTCCGTTTTGTTAGTCACACACATGCAGCCTGACAGAGTGTGAAAGGCACTGTCTGTTTACAGGTTTATTTTTCCGGTAGTTTCCTTCCCCCCACCTTTAAATTTTCTGCAGAAATTGGGTGTGTTGAGGTTACTGTCGACGTGAGGCAAAGGGCTTCTGAGGAGAAGTTAAATATGTTTACAGAGAAGAAAGGGGAACACTCACACCATGAAGATGACTGTCACTAAGCTCTGCAGGTACTTAGGCGATGGAAAAACTTCAAATTAGGAGTAAGCTGGACAGAGACATGAGAGATAAGAGGATGCTAAAACCTTTAGGCTAGGAGCAGAGCTTAATATTCACAAAATTGCTACCGCTCTAAGAATCAGTATCAAGAAAAACGTGGGGGAAATATCTCAAAAACTGTCTGGCTGGAGCAATTAGATCCTGGAGCTGAATAGCTTTATGAAAGGGAAAACAGGAGACAGTGCCTATTTGACACCAGGGGACCAGGCTTAGTGGCTCAGGAGCTCTCTTTCAGGCATGTGGGTACAGTCTGTCTTCCTGGAGTACAGTGTGTGAGACAATGCCTTTTTCTCCTCACTCTGAAAAAGTCACATTCAGGAGGCCAATAAAGGGACAGGCATGTTACGAGTCAGTTCAGAGCTGGAGTTCATGGCCCCAACAAAAATCCCCTTTTTAAATGAAGGGAGCCTAATTACCATCCACACCGAGACTTGCGCTGGATGGTGCAAGTCTGAAAAATAATAAACAGTGAAGTTGTCCATAAAAGCTGAAAAAATCACTGAATCTTCACAAAAAGCACTAGGCAAAAATTGACAGGCATCTGTCTGGGCCAGGATCAACTGCTTAAAGGGTAGGAATGCGAGGGTCATGCAAGAGCAAGACCGAAGGATGGGCTGCCCCAAGGACCAGTGAGATGTGTGTTAATATAAATATTACCTAGCCTGAAAAGCAGAAGGAGCTGCAAGGAGCAACTGGACCCAGAACATCAGAAAAACATTCAGTGTTGGCAAAGACAAAGTAGTGCAATCTGAAGAAACAATTCTGTATTCTCATGAACGTTTCACACATTTCTGTTAGGAAAAAACCCTAAATGGTAGATGATAGCTGGAAATGAAATGTGGGATCAAACAGACAGCACTGCATACTCTGCAAAACTACTGTAGAGAAGGACCCAAAGGTTTTAAAAGTTAATGGGGGAGGAAAATGCGAAGTTGGGGAATAAGGCTAAACAGGTCCTGTGAGAGCTGGTGAGCCTTGATACACCCATTGGTGATTTTTGGATATTGTTGATGTGTTTGTGAATAAAAATTTTCTCGTCAATAAATAAATGACATATTGGTGGAATTAGTGGCTGGAGTAAAAAACAAAGCAAATCTAAACCCCTTCAATAACATTATTTTGTATACAAAACCTTAAAAAGGTTAAACTGAAATCTTATAAACACATCCTTACTCAGAATCTGCTGTGTGGTTTTGATTAGCTTGAGCAGAGGAAGCAAAAAAGATCCTAAAGGACAACAGAAATTATTAATGAAATGGTGAGTGACAAGATTTTTTTCTGTTTAAAAAAGAACAGGAAAAGGTTTCGTAGTAGATCTCAAAACACTCACACTGGTGATGGTCCAGGTGTCCAACAATGTGGAGGTTTATTGTTACACAATGCCAAAATCCAAAAGATTTGTAGCTATTAATGAGAGAATGTAGTCAGTGGGATGCTTTGCCGTAGGAACCACAGAAGTGCTGTGTTGGACCATCCATGATATAGGATTTTTTTGTGAAAAACACCAAAATTAATTCTTCAGATGGCCACTAATCCCAAAGTGTGAGGAAGAAAGGTACCCTGCAAAGAGTTTGCTTTATTAGGCTTCATGAGAACTATTGCAATAGAATCAGGATTAGGGTCACTTTTAAGAATTTCTGAAATTCTTTGAAACTCCTGGAACCACTCCCTGTTTTCACTAGATGAACTAGACTGTATTTCAGGTAAATTCATTCTTTTGTTCTCAGTCTAAGACACCTGTAAGACTATTTCAGCAACGCTTTACCCAAAATACATGCAAAGTAAAAATCAAATAAAAGATTAGATTGAAGGCTCAGGAATAAAAAAGGCTGAGAATTATTAAATAACCCAGTTAAGCTCCATTTCAGAAGCATCTAACAGCACTTTTCCGGGGGGATCAGTGGCCCCAGGGAACACTACGATGTGTGTTAGCTGCAAAGTGAAATTGTACATTAATTCACAGTTGTAATGGTAAGAGAGGAATATTAAAAATATTCACAACAGCTGTGCTTTTTTTTTTTTTTCTTTTTTTTATTCTTGGGGGGGTGGGGGGGCGTTGGGGGGAAGAAAAAGAAAGTTCACTTCCTCAGATCCAAGAGTGCTAACTATGATGAAAATCTTTTGCACTCCGGCTAACAAACATTGTCTGCTTTGCTTGACTGATGAAGATTAGCTGACTCCTTACATTAAAGAAGTTTGTCTTGTATGGGCTGAAGTGACAAGACAATAACTAAGTGCTAATTGTGCATAACCAACACTAAAGATATGCAGCCCCATTATGGCGTGTAATAAATGAAGCGAACAACAGAAATATATTAGGCGCTTTAATAATGATACCAGAACTGTGGTTTGGAAAAAAAACCCCAGGATGTGAAGGGTTTAGGAAACAAAACCTAAAGGACACTCTGTGTGTGTCTCTCAAATGGGTACTGTGGGAGCCTCTGCCTGCCTTGCTCGGCTTCTCAGTTCTGTGGCAAGACAGAATTGATATAGGACTTTAAATAGCATTAGAACCTATAATTACTTTGCATTATTATATAGTTTAAGCAGTGGTTATTACTTGCCTGGTATTTTAATTTCCCAAGCAACATGATGAAAAAGGTCAATTTGGCTTTTTTTAAAGAGCGTAATTGTAGTGCGCTACACTTATTAGCAGCTGTACGTTTTATGGTTCTTTAGGGATGTTTGATTTTTAAATGACTACAGTGTTAAAAAATAATACACTGTAGGACAAGGTGAGTTAGGAAAGCTTATTTAGAGCTGTGTCTAGCTTTGTCATGTTAGACTACAATCCTAATTTTTCGTTGCTCCCCTAAAAATGTGTATCTTGCCTTTCTTCCTAACTGAAGAAATGAAAAAAAAATGAATGCTATAAAACGCTAAATAGGATCATGTAATAACTGAATAATAACTGAAAATAATAGGGGCATTAAGGGGTGGACATAATTGGCTCTCTCACTTCCTAGACCTCATAGAAGTCACTGGCAAAGCTGCTATCAGCTCTGGTGGAGTCAGAAATGGAGCTCTCGGTGAAATCTCTGACACGATTTGGCCACCACTCAGAGTGTGGCTGGTGTAAACTTGGCTCTATCCACCTCTGAAAAAATCAGTTTTTACAATTTTACCAGTTTTGACATTCGTTCTCCAACTGTGCCATATGGGTGATGCTTCAGAACAGGGTGTCAGGTTTGGATCCTTGGGATTTTTATAACCTACGGTTTGGATATGGAAATAAAAATAGGACCGTAAGAGGTCCAATGCTGCTACAGAGGAAATGGTGGGAACAACTTCTTTTAAATTTAAATGATTACAGTTCTGGCAACAGGAAGAAACAATGTGTACTTTAAAAGAAATACATGTGATATAAATGAAGAATTAAAGTGAAATTAATGCAATAATGACAAATGGTGCTGCTATGCTCTTCTGCAGAAAAGGATCTCTAAGACCTTTATAAATATTAATTAATTAAACCTGACAGACAGCCTTTTGAAGGAGAGGAAGTAACATTATTCTTTTTTATTGATGCGGGATTTGAGGCACAAAAAGTTTTCTGGCCAAGGTCATGGAATATGTTCCATATCAGTCCCAGGAACAGCATCCAGGTCTCACTCTCGATCTTGGGGTTCTGTTACTGGAAAGTGTTTCCCCTTTGGAATGTATGCCCACACCAGTGCCCAGCTAGCACTTAGCTTATGGAACAGGCCCAAGAAATTATCTTACCTCTGATTACAAAGCTGACATGCAAAACAGTCCAGGTGATAAACATTGTCCTTTGCTCTCATCACCATCTCAAAGGCAGGTATGAGCTTACTGCAGGCAGCACAGTTTCCTGTAACACCAAATAACCTGGAGATACAGAAAGAAATAGATTCTTGATTCACTTTTTAATTTTATTTATTTTTTTAATTTAAAAAAAAAAATTATTTTTTCCCCCACAGTCTGGTCTTTGACTGACTTCCCAGCAGACCTCCTTTTGGAAAGGCTGGCCTTTGGTG
>VZSR01001863.1:3257489-3262565 GCA_013398615.1 Brachypodius melanocephalos
AAAAGCATAGTGTTGAGAACATGTAAATTTTACATGCTGAATATTATTTAGATTATTAGATGGAGATTTCTTAGACATTTCAAAGTGACTTTGGGACACAAGTACTACTGGCTTTAAATAGCCTATATTTTCTTACTTCCCACAAGGTATTATTGAAAATCCTCCCTGTCAAACTGTAGAGAAAAGGAAGCAGGTAAATTTGTCCCACATGCATTTTCATGAACGCCTGGAAAACTTACTTCACTCCCACCCATCCTCCCTTCCCTGGAACAGTTTTCTTAATGCTCATTGAAAATTAAACGTGCTTCCAGCCAGGAGGGGAGGAGAAGCTGCCCCACTTTTCCTACTGAGGTTAAACCACACCAGAAACAAGAGCAGAGGCTTCCCACTGACCCTGCTCATCCACAGCCCTCCTGGCTGCACCCCCTGGTATCCAGCAAAAGACTTTTTTTGGAATCTGTGGTTGAATTAACACTGGCTCAATAATCAAACACTACACAGAAAGAAATTAAAAAGGTGGGGAACAAGCTGACCACAGGAGAAAATGCCAGCTTTTGAAACAGTCCTGGATTCTGTCCTCTATCCTCAGCACTGCTTGCATGAGTTTCTCTAATCCCATTTATTTTAAAATCTTTTATTGACAAAACTGGGGTGTTGAAAGAGGGAATCACCACTAAATTGCAGAACACGGTGCTCAACAGATTGAAGCCCTTGGCCTTCAGGCTAGATTTCCAACACTTCCCAGCTGCAGGTGGTGAGGCGGACAAATTTCCACAAGGACTTATCTGTCTGGGCACTGAATCACTTCAGGAAATGTAAAATTTCAAGTGTCATAACGTAGGAACAGTTAGATAACATGGTTTAGATGCCTACCCAGATTAGGTTAAAACCTTGTCCCAAATTTCAGATACTGCAAAAGAGGTGAAGAGTGAGAAAAGTCAAACAAAACAGCCGAGTTGCTTTAAGCACATTGAGGAAGGCATTTACACACAATTGCTGAAGCATGCTTAAATGTCTGCTAAAATCAAAGGCCGATTCAATGCTTCCCTTGTTTGGCAACGCTACGAAAATAGGGTTGGTTTTGCCAAATTTGAGCTGAGCAAGCCTTTTCACTTTAGTCCCCTTCATTTTCTTTTGAAAGCAAACCCAGGAACTGAAGGATTAGCTGAATGTTGGAAGTACTCCGACACTCCCAACCCTTTTTCTGAGGATTCCCAGTGTGTGCCACCTGGAAACCTGTCTTTTAGTCAGATCACAAATTCGTTTAATTTTAAATTTTCTTTAACCACTCTGGCTTTGCTGAAGGTGAGCTGTGGAGCTTCTCAAAGGCCTGCACTGTTAAAAATTTTGAGGCAGGCAAGGATGTGACAGCAGGGCGTGGCTGCAGCCTCGGAGCACAATCACACTCTGCAGTGTGTCAGTGTGTTTAGCTGTCACCTTTAGCTCACCTGCCTGTGTAAATCCCATCTGGCTCCATCAGGCCACGAGGGATGCTGAGCACATGTGTGTGTCTGCAGCTCGACTCATGCCTTAAGTTTTAAATCTCACGTTTTTCACACTCTGTGCTGCCCAGGGGTGCAGTTCTGAGCTCACATTCAGTGTCAGTCAGCTCTCTTCAGAGTAGGGAGACAAAACAAATCCTTTTCCTGATGAACACCAAGGACAACTTTCAGCCCCAAAAGCACAAACAGCAGTGGGCTGGAGGGAGGAACAAGAAGGATGGGACCTCACAACCTGGAGCTGGAATTGGACAATTAAACCCCAAGATGCAAAAGGACCAAAACTTGTAAAAATGTAAGACCTCATGACCACTTGTCCATTTTGTGATCATTCTTAGTCCACCTTGGGTGTAGCCCTGCTCAGGCCCTGTCCTGCCCAAGGTGGATCCTGGAGGCCTTTCAATAAATCCCTACTTTATTCTCCAGCTCTGTCCAGTCTCTGTTTCAGATCAGCCTTCCCAAGGCCTCAGTTTTTTGTTTTGTTTTGTTGGTTTATTTTTGGGGTTTTTTTGTTGTTGGGGTTTTTTTTGCATTTATTTGTTTGTTTTTTATTTTGTTTTGTTTTTTAGGGGGGAATAAAGTAGGTAGATCTGCACACTGAAGAGACAGGAGGTGCAAATCTCTCCCAGGTGAAGCTGTTACTCCTCACGCCCTTCTAATCCATATAACTACGGTAGAAGAAAGTCATTGTGTGCAAACTGAAGTCCAACAGTTAATGCAGAGGGGGATTTCTTTTTGCTTTTCTGTACCTTGGGTGTATGTACTGCTTCCATCACCGTGACTGTAATTTAATGTAGATTTCCAGTTTGTTCCATCTGCTTACACCGAACTATTTGCCGAACTCCATTCTGCATCTGCTGATGATCAGGAAACCAAGACTTTTTTTTTTTTTTTTTTCCCTCTGCAGACTGCATGAAAAAATTCTTTATGCAAAGTTAAAGTGGATGAATTCTATTTTCAAACACCTCTAAACCAGACATTCAAAACAAAATATAGATTTACCTCTATATCCCTCCCTAATTAGATTATTTGTGTCCTGGGAAACAATCTAAGCTTTCATTTCAAGTAAGTACTATCTGCCATAATTTTGCCTGGAAAAATTTGAAGCATGATCAGATATTATGGATGTAATACCACTTTTCTAAAGCTCTGGTTTGAAAAAGCTCTGGGAGGTGGGAATTTTGTTGTTCGGTCAATGGAGTGTTAACTCCAAAGCCTAAATCACACAACTTTAAAAAACCTTTTTCATCTTAGGAGCAAACATAGCTACATCGTTTATGTCACAGTCTGCTACCCTGTCCCTTCAGTCATGCAGTCAGATCATCAAACTTTCAGTTTAAAGCTAAAATGCAATTTTAAGGAGTATTCTGGCCAAATTTACTGTCTGCTTTTAATCAAGTCACAAATTTGTTTCATTTTAAATTTTCTTTAACCACTCTGATTGACTCAAATGAAAAGCAGGGATGATTGTGCACGGTGCACAATGATCTATGCCTGATATTGCGGAAATAAATTCAAGTTAAAAATGACCTCCCAATGCACTCAGGGCTCTGCTTTGCACCACCACTCATGCATCGTGACAATCTTAAACTTCTACCAGTAAAGTCAACATCAATATTACATCCATTTCTACAAAGCAACCATATAAACTTCATCTTTCTACACATGCTTTACTTTAAATCATGCATATAAATCCATCTACACGCATAGGCTGGATCTAAAAATTTGCAGATACTCAGCTGACGTATTTTCATTGTCAAACTCAGGCACCTTGAAGCCAAATTTAATGCTCCAACTCACATAAGAGTAAGACTGCAAATATCCCAAGCTGGTTCTCAGCCTGGGGTAGGTCTAACTGGCTCAGACAAAGTGTTGTGCCGTGCAGGGCTGTGCTGGGAGGCTCATGGCCCAGCTAAGGAGGCACTTGCCACTCAGGTAGCTCTGTTGCCACACTGTTCCCAGACCTGAAAGCTTATTTACAGCTTTGCCCTATATCCTGCACCATGTGGGTGTCACTCAGGGGTGGACCTGTACCTTTCAGTCGAGACAAGGCATTGCTGAGCTCGTTTGCCAGCTGCCCTCCTTTCTTCTCACCTGAAGGACTGATCTCAGGGGTGGCTCACTGATTACTTTGACAGGAATGGGGTGGAGGGGAGGGACTCTCAGGGAAGATGACTTTCACCACGCTCGTGCTCTCACAAGCCTCGTGGGTGCTGCTCCATGCAGCAGCCACCAATCCTTGTGGCAGCATCATGCACCAGATGTCCCAGGGTGCAGGTGACTTTCAGTCCCCTCTAGGAGGGAACCAGTGTCCCCTGCAACAGGGGTGTGATGAGTTTGTCACTTGCAACGTCCACATTGCTGCAGAGGAAGCAGAAACCCACAGAGGTGCTACTGAGGAGCACTCCAAACTCATCCACCCACAAAAGGAAGGGATCCAGGAAGAAAAGAACCAAAATGAACAGAAAGCCCCCGATGAGCAGTGGCCAAGCTTCCATCATTTCCCAACACCTCTTTTGTTTCTCCATTGACTAAGGAACAAAGGTCTAGGTGGTGCATATGGAGTTTGCCCCTGGAGATGGGGGAAGGGAAGGAAATTAAGGTACAAATATATAATTAGCTGCCTAATGTGGGGGACATAAACCATAGACATTTTTCATTCTGCCGCAGAGGTGACTGAGAATGTAGAATCTCTGGGTGAGACATCAATGCACAGACTGTCAGGTAAATACATATTGAAATATAAGTGGGGGGTAAGTTAATAGTTCTGTGAGGTCATATAATAAAGTCTATAGTTCTTTCATCAGCACTGTGAACAATGCAGTTACTGTGTTCCTCCCCTGGTGTAATAGCAAAGACGGTTGCTAGACTCTGAAAATAAATTATGCCATGCTTTATTAAATGGTAAACAGCTGTTCCAGCCACAATACAGCACATGCTAATTGAAGAATGCCTTAAGCAGTCCTATAATAAAAAGCTTTTAAGGGTTGGAGAGGAAAAAAGCCAGCCAGCATCATGACAGACTTACTATCATGGGTTCCCTTAGTTAAAATTCAACACATGGGTCATTCAAGGTGAGAAGTATATTCTGGGAGAAGATCTACAGTAATGAACATTTAAGAATCATTAGCAGGCTCTTTCATGCCACGATGCTGTAGGCAAAGACAGACGTGCTTAGGTAGGAAGTACAGCCACAAGGTTCACATCGTGTTTCCATGTCTTGTTTTGCTAAGAGATATGTATCCAGCAATACAACAAATGTGCCAGGAGAATTGCACCTTCTGAGGTGGTGATCCCCGGCCCAGAAACCTCACTGCACATGGGAATCACCCTGGAGACCTGGGCAGAGAATGAGAGCTATGACATTAGCTGTAAAAGAGCACACAGAGAAAAGAGAGAAGATGATACATGGCATGGTGAGCCCCAAAGTGACAACGTTTCCTGAGCAGGGGTGTCACTGTCCCTTTGCAGAGCTCTAGCCGCTCGTGCCAGCCTGGTTCTGTCGAGATGAGGAGGTGTGCCGTGCCCAGCAGTTACCAAAGGGGCTACCAGGAATGCCAAGGCACAGTAATTTTTT
>VZSR01001863.1:3262575-3299533 GCA_013398615.1 Brachypodius melanocephalos
TTTACATTTAGAAGTCTCTGCTGATCCCTGCAGTACCTTGCTAAGCAGCCTTGTGCAAACATCCCCCCTTTGCACCTCAATTTTCCCATCTTTACCTTGCATTAAAAAAACTGGAAGCCTGATGTGCAAAAGTCTCTTAAGAGTCCTGAATGGTAGGTACTATGAAAAATATAAGTGTATTTATAGCAGCTACTAACTGACATAAGCATTTGCCCAAGAATGGCATTCAGACGTATGACACTCAGACTACCAGACTCCTGCTTTCAGGGAAATTGCCCACAGAGCTAAACTAGATGTGAGGGCGTGTACATGGGTGTAAGAGTGTGTGCAAAATAAAAATAGCAGAAAGAGTTTCACAGGAGAGGATAATAGGGAAAAGAGACATGTTTTCCCCACTCCACAACACA
This sequence comes from Brachypodius melanocephalos, assembly GCA_013398615.1. Classification (NCBI taxonomy): domain Eukaryota; kingdom Metazoa; phylum Chordata; class Aves; order Passeriformes; family Pycnonotidae; genus Brachypodius; species Brachypodius melanocephalos. Next base: position 3,262,983 of record VZSR01001863.1, read on the forward strand.
ATAATTCCTCATCCTGTCTTTGGGTTTTCCCATTTCTAAAAAAAACACTGTAAGATGAGTGCTGCATGGTGAGCGAGATGATTTCTTTTTTTTTTTTTTTTTTTTTTTAAATGTTTGCAATAAGGAAAGTGCTTGGAAATGAGGAATAAAGGATATGCGTCAATCCATTAGATGGCATGCAAATATTTCATTCTGCTCATACAAATCATATGATGCGCTTGCAAATTCCTGCAACAAAGCATTGATTTAATGGAACTGCTCTTCCTATAGAAATGGAAACAGGTAAAGTTTTCCTTCATTGGACTGTGTGAGCATTTCCTTTATAAATAAAAGCTGCAGTATCTAAGGTATTTCCTTTGTTGTGTCACCTTTAGGACTTACTATTTGAAGTATTCCATTGAAATGGCTACGCTCTGTGCAGTGTTCAGAATTTTAAGCAAAACCTTAAACAGTTACAAATCAAAGCATGGGGGTACTTTGAAGAAGCACATGCACTATATACATTGCATTCTGCGTGCATATGCATTGCTGGTATCTATATATCATTGACATGTTCACAAAAAAAGATTACAGCTATGGGGAAAAATATTTCAGGCAAAATATAAACATAAAAAACTCCCTATAATTTTCAAAACTCAGATTTCAGCATCTTTAGGCCTGGTTCTACATGTATGCTTTCGAAATATGTCAGATCCTAAGAGAAATCACCATGACATTTTTCTGACATTAACCTAGTTGTTTTGATAAATATTGCACTACAATAAGAAGATACATGAATTAAACAATTACAAATAATGATTTTTTCCTCATGTATTTATTAAATATCTTAGGTTTTAAGGTATCGATATTTTACACCTGCATCTGGTTCTATAGCTTGTTCCTCACTGTCTGTGATTTTTGTTCCTCTTCTAAAAAGAATGCTTGAGGAAATTCTGTGCTGTCTCACTCAAATTTATAATTAATGTAGCAGAAAATTATATTTCTAATTAAATAAAACTAAGCATGAATTGAGGCAAATGCTCGAAGCATTATAAACAGTACAAACTTGGGAGAGGAACAAAATCACAAACAATGAGCAGGTAATGTAACTGCATATATTAGAAACATCTCAATTATTACATCCACAAAGGCAGAACCTAAAAAGCTGCATTTCATAAGAAGGTGTCATGTTGACATATATTGCTCATTAAAAAAGGTGCCGTTTGTATATGGGTTACTGTTCTTCATATGCATGAATACTGGTAACACTTTGTGGGAAAGGAAAGCCCTTGAGATTTTGTGTAGTTTGAATATTTAATGTAACAATAGTTTGCTCCCTAATAAAGAAAGGAAAGAAATTTGGGAGACGAGGACATAAATTTGCCTATTTATTGCGTTGCTCTGACTGCAGCTGGGTATCGGCACCCCCTGTACACCTCTCCAGATCTGCTGTTAAAATTGGTGACTGCTCAGAGGCTGCTCTTTAACCAAAACCACGGAGACTACAGAGGAGAAACTCCCCCCACTGTCCCCTTTTTAAGCAGAAAATAGCAGGTGGTGTATATAATATTCGTATATTATATATACACGTGTGTGTGCATGTGTACTAACCTACTAGTTATCTCTGCTCACACCCTGGCTGTCAGGAGGCTGTCAGCTGTACAGGCGATAAGGTGGGCAGTTTAAAGGAGATACCGGAGCCTTAAGCTTCTTAATGTGCCACGAATCAATCCCATGAAAGAAAACAACTTGAAAAAAGGGGTTATACGTATTTAGGAAATCTCTCGGCTCCCCTCGCCGTGGCTGGAGCTGGAGTTTTCTCACCCTGATGACCCCTGGAGTGGCCTGCAGGGACTGTGGGACGAGGCTGTTCCAGGAGGGAGCTCGCTAATTGAGAAGCTGCTCGGGGGGCGAGGGACCCCGCTTTAGCGCGTTAAGCGCCCAAACCAAGCATGACCGCATCGACGCGCCCAAATCGCCGTCTGGAGGCCGCTGCACACCAGCAGCAGCAGGGCTTTTCACACCTGATGGGGCCCCTGCTCCATCTCCATCAAGTCCTGTTAGGAAAGGGATGTGTTACGGGGTGGGAGCCCACGCCCCGTGCTGGCGGTGCCCGTGCCGGGGAGCTGGTTCTCCCCAGCTTTCCAAAGCAGACATGCCCAGGCAGTGGAGGCATGTCTTGCCAGAGGCAGGAGTTGACGGCTCCCATCTCACAGCCCACCTTCATCTCCCCTCCAGAAGATCAGGCAGGCTCTGTCAGTTGGAGGAATTAATTCTTTGTGCTGAACGAGCGTGTGCAAAAGTGCTCTGGAAAGGAGGGTGTTTTCTGAGGGGCTGCTGCCTTTGTGCCAAGACACCCAAAAAAGGGGGAGTTTTAGTGATCCTTTGGACTCCAGTCATCAATTCCCGAGTGCTCCCAGCTGCCCTGCAGGACTGGAAAGGCACAAGCCTTCCTTGGAGAGGAACAGAGAGGAAGTGGGGGGATTCGGAGTACAAAGGGCCGTAAAATGGTGAACTCTCGTGCTTTTCAATCACGGTGGGCTGCCTAACTGTCTTCTACACTCCTGAAAATCCCCCTCATCAGCAGTTTGATCAAGGTGACAGAGACAGTCTGGGATTTAATCCCATCTAGGATTAAAACTCAACAGTTCCTGCCCCACGGTCCTCAGCATGCATCTACTTTAAAAGAGAGAAGTTCTTATTTTTCCATACTGTCAGGGGATGCGGACACAATGTGGTCAAGGTTGCCTCGTCAATTTATCTCTTATTTGTGTAGAGCAGGGGCCTCCTGAGCTGCACTGAGGTAAAATTTAAGCTGAGGAGGAAATATAGCAGAATGGGAGTTGTCAGCCTCTGAAATTCAATGGAGACACCCACAGGCAAACATTTAGGGGGATATTGTAAGAGCTCGAGTAAATTTTTCCTAACAGCATACATTGTTATATGATGATATGAAAGCAGGCTCTATAGGACTATCAAATCCAGACTTTATTTCTCTTCATATACTATTTATTCAGATTTAAAGAAGGACTGCACAAAGTTGGGGCATAGCAAGATAAGATGATTTAGAGGAAAAAAACATTGGAGAGAGACTGCAAGGCATTATATGGAGGGTATTTCCATATTTACTTTGAAATTTCTTGGGAAACCTGAGCTAGCTTTTGGTTTTTTTCAGGAATAGGAAACTAACAGGAAAAAGCAAACCCACATCAGACCTGACATGTCTACTACTTTACATAAGTCTCTTTCCCCCTGAAACTTAGGGAACCTTCTGTGAGAAATATCTGTCTGTGGCTTTAATATGGATTTTTTTGATAGCAATAAGAAGAGAGAATAGTAGAGGAAAAATCTCAAAAGCATCAGCAAAAATCATTACATGAGAGATGGCATCTAGCTGTAGATCACATACTCTGTATATATTGTACTACACGCTGACTTTGATGTGTTTTTAAACGGTGGTCACCAAATTACATCTCAGACATGACAGCAGATAACTACAGTGATCAGGATGAAATCTTCCTCCACCTGCAATATCCCTAACCCCAGAAAATCTTGACTAATTTAGCAAAAGTTGTCTCACTCTGTTTCACCACCTTCCCTCCCAAACCGGTTCCTCTGCTCCTGTTGCCAGCCGCCAGATATGACAGATTAAAACACTACGGCAAAGCCAGCATTCCTGGGCATCACTCTGGGGAAGGGGAAACAGGGATTTTGCTTGATTTCTCCTGCTGTTACGACTCTGAGCCCCTGGAGATGAGCTGATACTGCAGCTCATCCCTTGCCTGCCTGTTGCAGCAGTGGGCAGCAGGCGCTGCTACGAGCAGAGCCAGGCTGCAGAGCTGGGGAGCGACGGGAGAGATCAAGTGTGAATGAAGAATCCTGCTCCACTTTACCCTGCAGGTAGATGTATCCTGCTCTGGACTCTCTCCCCAGCCTTGCTCTAGGGCTGGGGCAGGCTGCTGAAGTCAAGGATGTGTGTTATTGCAACAGTTTGAGGGGTGGGGGAGAGGCAGATTGAGTTGGTCACAGAATTTCATGTGCTCTGCCCAACACAGCAGCCCCTTGGCCCTCTCTGTTGCACTGTGTCCGTGGCCATGCATCTTCATGTGTGTGCATCTCTGTGTGTGTTTCTGGAAGGCAACATCTCTGTTGTGGAAGCAGCAGAGGAAGGTTGTTCTTAAAAGTGGAAGTGCTGCTCAAAATATGCAAGTGAGCAATGTGGGAGAAGGCACCCTTCGGAGGAGAGACACGGATGGCTCTGGACATTTTTGTGCCCTTTCTCCAAATCTGAGCTCACCCTGAGTTTGTGATTGTATCTCCCTCTCCCTGGAGAAGTATACCCTGCCACAGGTGCAGCAAAGCCCAGTCAGATCTGTTCTGGCACCTGTAACAGCATCTGTTGCTCCATAAAGCATCTGAAAAATGTTCCACAGACACACATGCCCATGCATGCCTCCCACCCATAACCTTAAAGCAGCACTGAAGGCGTATTCTCTATTTTCCTACACCTTTTGAAGGCCCTTTGTGTCAGTGTAGAGAAGATTTTAGATGCTGTTCAACCAAAAAGGAGCTACTACTGCTCCAAGCCATTACTGGTGACCTGACTGAAGCGCAGTGGAGCAGAGGATAACATTTTCAGTATCCCTGCTCCAGTACCGTAAACCTCAAGTTCCAAAATACACCCACTAGAGGAACAGAAAGTAGTGAAGATCACAGAGGTGCCTGACTCAGTATTTTCCATCTTGTTCTTACCAGCAAAATATAGACCATTAGATAAAATGCTAACTTTCCTCCCTACAACTGTTCAGCCCTTTGTCTGTTTCTGCTTCATTCTAATCATCTTCCCTCCTTTTTATTGCTATTTATTTTATTGTTACCTATTAGGGCTTTTTTGTTTCTGCCATGTCTATCTCTGTGCATATTTAATCACTCTCACTTAACACATTATACTTTTGTGTAGACCCTGACTCAATTCACCCTTCCACCCAGCTTTCAAGCCTCATCTTCCACTGGAGTGCAATTTCCTTCTAGCTCTGGTTACATTTCAGGAATAAAACTTTTTCCAAGTTGCAGTGTGGGGCTTCCAATTCTTCCAGTCTGAGAGTTACCAACATTTCTGAGGATTTAAAAATATATTTGTCATGGTCACCATAACAAATTTAGGACATGTTTCACTGATCCATGGTCTACTCTCCCTTTTGTATCAGCTGTGAAGTTAGATGGGAAGTTTTTTTAGGACAGTTGGAACTATATGATCTTTAAGGTGTCTTCCAACCGAATTATTCTGTGATTTTATGACTCTGTGATTCTTGGTAGCTTAAGAGGTGAGTTTAAAGTCAGTATTAAGGATGATGAATGATGACAGACAAAGCAATAAGGGAATCTTTCCCTTCCTATAACCAGCTACTGATTGTAAGAGCTGTAAGGAAGGGGATTAGGACAGCCCCCTTTAGAAAGGAGCACACCAAAGTTTTATTTATTAATGCAGTGAGAATGGTTATTTGGGATATTCCTGTTCATAATTTGCTGTTGTAACTGGCTATTCTACTGGACCCACTCAGGCAGTACACAACCAACTAGACAAGGCTCTAGCTGCTGCAGTTCTCAGCCCTGCACAGCCCAGTAATTCCTGATTTCTTGAATTAAAAGTTGCCCTGTAAGTTGACATTAGGAGTGTTGGAGTCTAACTTGGATTTTGAGAAACAGACAGACAAAATTCTCAGAGGTTTCTCATGTCCAAATTATTTGGAACTCTAGCCTCGAGCTCTTCATTTTGATGTGGTTCATTTTAGCATAAGAGGGCAACTTGAGATGATTTTAATTTAAAAAAAAAAAAGAAAATTATCCTCTTTACAGACATGCACATAGAGAGGAAAATAATAAGGCCAAAGCCCTTCATGCTACATTTTAATTGAAGCTGGAGAAGCATTAATCAGAGGGCAGGGAGCCCTTTCAGAACAATCAGTTACACATCAGATATGAAGCATACCCAAGGCTAGCTCTGTGTGGCAGGACAGAGGGCGAGCCTTGCAAACCAACACTGTGGCAGTAACCCACAAAAGCCTGGTCTGCCCTGCTAGACCCAGCATTTCCCTCCCAAAATACAGCTTAATGCAGCCACCGCTCAGCAGGGGTTTTGTCACCTGCTGCCCCATACAAGCAAAAGGCTGCTTTACCCTCTAACTCTTCCCAAAAGTTCTGTGAAGGGCTTTCCCCACTGTTCATTTCCAAGTATTAAACTGACTTGAAATTATTGGTGGGCTATTCATACAGATATGAATATGAATGGCCAGAGATTCTGCTGTGTGTTCCTTATGTACTTGCTAGCAAACCCATAGGGGTAAGAGGTGCTATTTCTGACTGAGCTGACCAAAATCCTGCAGTCTAAAAACTTTACAAACTCTGTACAAATATGGGTTTTCCACTCATACTAGATGGTTTCGTTGTACTGATACAGTACATTCCTATTAGGAGTATTTTGTCAATATTGAATGCCAATATTTCTAGAAGAACAAGTTTTCACAGTGTTGAATATTCCTTAGTTCTATAAAGAAAAAGATTACAGACTTCAGAGGGATGAATCATATCCACACCAATTTCCTGGATTGGACCGTGTGTTACCACACTATAAGAGTCTGTCTGGGAAAAAAAACAAACCCCAAACTTGTGTGCAAATGGAACAAATGTCTACTACCAGGGAGAAATGTTTTTTCCTAATGAAAAAGCCTGCTTGTTAACTAGGCTTTGCTTAGCATTTTTATTTTTATTTAGAGTGTTCCCACAGGTCTATTAAATTCCCCTACTCTTAAAACTAATTAAAGGGTATTTTAATTATCCAAAATATCTCAATTCATAGATTATAAAATGTAGAAAGAAAAAAAAAAAAAAAAACATAGTCTGGTGCAATAACGTGCAGCATATTGCAGTCAGAGCTATTTCCCCTGCCTCATTGCTCTATAATTCTATACTCTTCCATATTTTCTATTTATTTCCAAAACAAATGGTTCTTTTCAGCTTATTTTGATTCCACACTCTTTTCCAACAAAAAGGGTTTTGTATGCCATCAAATAGTATTTTTACATAATCACAGCGTCTCTGAGCAGACCTGAAATTCCAGAATCAGTGAATACTTCAGAAAGTACAGGACAGAAATTCACATTTGCACCTGTGTTTGTTTCAATGGTGTAAACGGCTGGTTTATAATCACTGAGTATTTGCAAACAGCTCGACTAAAATGCTTCCTGGCACAGACATTAGCTGAAATTAAATGTTGCACACTATCCTTGGGATGATGGCTTTTTTCTACCAATAACAGAGGCCACACTTGGAAAACTATAGGCACCACTATCAGATCATCTCACTTAGAAAAAAAAATATGACAAAATTCTATGTTCAAAAGAATTCAGCTGAAAAATTAGTGATCACACATTTAATCAATTAATTGTACGCAGAAAAAGGAACTGCAACATTTCTGAGATTTCCATTAAATTCATCATCTACCACGAAAAAGAAAAGCAGAAAGGAGACTCACAGACCAAATCTATGACTGTTGAACCTTTTGTGTTAAGAGAAGCTGATCCAACAGCTGAAAAGCAGGAAAAAATCCCAAACAGTTTTGTTTCCATGCTCCCTCAGCATCTGCAGCACTGTTCTGTTTCAGTGGGAGCAGCTAAAGTTAGGCAAAACTCACTCCTGGTGCCCAACATCTACCCCTGAACTAATGCTTTTAGGCAGGCTTAGGAAGAGGAGGAAAGCCAGCTTCCAGGACAGATGGGGTAATGGTACCAACTTTCAATTCCTCACTTGGAGTGCCAAACAAATAGACACAAGTCATTCCGTGGGCCCGTCCCTTGGTAACCTTGTGCAGGGTTCCTGCACTAAAGGGGCTCCATGGAACCATTTCCACAGTCTCAGCTCTGATGGAAAAACACACACCACCCTCAGCTGCAGCACCTCCACGTAACAGCTGATGTACAAAACAGATTCACAGCAAGAGCTCTCTGGTTTATGAGGGAAGAAGCTCTGTGTTGCTATATCATATCACTGCATCACAAGCATTTCTGCAAAAAAGTTGTATAAATTTTTAAACAAGCAAATACTCTTATTGTGCTCAGTAGGTCCGCTTGTATATTAAGAAGATTTGCAGGACTGGCACCAAATGGGCAGTAGTCATTATCCTTTTTCTCTCTCACTTTTTTTTTTTTTTGTTTTCTTTTTTTTTGTTTTGTTTTCTTTTTTTTTTGTTTTGTTTTGGTTTGGTTTTGTTTTTGTTTTTGTTTACACAAGTGCCTGTAGAATCACAGAATTACAGAATCACAGAAGTTTGGGTTGGAAAGGACATTAAAGATCATCTAGTTCCAACCCCCTGCCATGCACAGCGACACAGAAGAGTGTGTCCATGTTGCGGTAAATAGAAAATATAAATCTAAAAGAGGAGGATTTAATTTTCTTTTTTTGTGAATGCACAACAGATTTATCATCTTTCGCTAGTTCTGCTCTTCTAATTATAACAGTTGGTCCTCTCTAGTGACCTGTCTGGCATGACAAAATCTTCAGACTGAACCAGCCATGCAGCTTTTTGCAATTCCTGCACTCCTTCAGACTCATTCCCTTCCTCTGTCCCTTGCAGAGGCATGATGAGAGTCCCACATTGCTCTCAGCAACAGCACCACTGCTGTTGAAATCAATCCAAAATTGCAATTTGAAGTCAAGGCACCAGACAAACATAGATGAAATCAGCAAAACTAGGGAAAGCATAAGAAAGTGATGAATAATAAGGAATTGTTCTGGTGGGGGTGGTAAGCACTGTCCACAGTGCACTAACACTTGAATCATACATAAATTGCAAAGGGGGTTTCTACAGCTATTTTACGTGGTGGGGTTTTACCAACCTCTGTGGTTTCACCCTCTCAGTAGTTTCTTGGTCTCTGGAAATTAAAGATATTGAAATATTTCTGGAATGTATGTTCACCTATTCTCAGCTGCTGGTTCCAAGTGCGTGTCCAATTCTACAGTGAATCCGTTTATAATCTTTTTTACCTCTCAGTATTTTTTGGGGTTGTTTCCCAACACTCACTGGTGACCTTTCCCCATGGTGGGGTGGTTCAACAGCTGGCCAGATGTGAGACTGCTGGAAAGGTCAATTGCTCTTTCTTTGAGATTTTATCCAAAAACACTTGTGTCTTGTGTTTATACTTGAACAACTATTTCCCCTACAGTGATCACTACTAAAAATGGAAGCTCTCCATAAAGGAATTATTCAGCAAAAAATGCGTGTATATTTATTTGAAATAAAAGGTTTTTCAAAAAATACAAAAATTCTACTTGCACAGTGTATGAGACAGAAGTAAAAAACCCAAACCTTACAGTTAAAAATTATATTGAAATATTGAGTAATTTTAATGCAGACTGGAACACCCACACATTGCAGAATTCAGAACCTGCAAGTAAAATTGACTACAAAACCAAAATTGGTTTTGTTGCCTTTTATTGCCCTAATCTCCGAGAAATGTAAAAAAGCAAACAAAGAGAAAAAAGTATGAATAGCAATTTCAGATCTATGTTTGTAATAAACAAATAATTTGCAACAGAAATATTTCTTTAGAGCATGCAGTAGAATTTAAATTTGGCACCACCTCTTTCAAACTCTGTTGAAATAATTTGTAAAATAAATATATTTCTTCAACAATAATCTATTAACTTGAAGGTTTAACAACTATTTAGGCCTTGATACCACAAAAATACGAGTGGTGACATAACATAATACAATTTTATATGCAGAACCACCTCCAGACTCAGAGTTCAGAAATTCAGAAACCTTCGAAGGACAACTTCTAGATGTGTTTTAAAAGGCACATATGGGCTCACAATATTTTTGTGCCATGAGGGTTAACAATTAATTCATACATTAATTTATATAGTGTTATATTATTGGCAATCTTCAGGAATATAACTATATTATTAGGGAATTATTTCTAGAGGTTTGTTGGTTTGTTTGTTTTCTGTACAGAAGTGAATATATTAATCTTACCATCAGCATGGTAAAATGTGCTTTTAGTGGTTGAAATAAGGCTATTAAAAGGGGAATGGGAATAAGTGAGGCACAACAACAAAAAAAATCAAACCTCTTATTATATTGATGGAGGAAACAACCTTTCCTGCATTGTTATGTTCATTTATTTTTTGTGCCTTTCTTGTATCTGATGACCAAATGTAATTAATGAAAAATGCAGATTGTTCCTGGGTGATATCAGAGAATTTCCCACATGCTTTTCTATTTAAAATAAGAAGCAGCTGAATAATATGTTCAACTGTACAGAATCACAAGAGATTGGTCAAACCTCTTCAATCTCTTTGGTGAATATCACCATCACTCAAGAAGCTCCTCCTGGAGGAGAAGAATGTAAACATATCATTGTTTACAAGAGGAAGTGTGAGAACTCAGCTCTGAGTTCTATAAACATCAGAAACTTCTTCATCAAGTTGTGATTTTGCCAAATAATTGCAGAAGGCAGATAAAAACCAAAAGGGCTTGTGGGTACCCCACAGACTGTTACACACCATGAACTAGCAAGCAGGAATGTGCAATGAAGAACTGGGAAGGGGCAAATAAACTCTAGATCCAAACTGGTGACCAGTGAGTTGACCACTATTAACTTGAAGCCGACATCTGATGACTTTTAACTGCATGAGGTTAGCCACAACACAGCATTTGCTCACAGTGAACTGCTAATCTCGATATGCTTTTAGAACCAAAGAAAAATTTGGAGGAATGCACAAACTGATTCAAATTAACCAGGACTCACTATTCATTTTATGAAAAGTGTTGGGTGTGCCTTGCATCCAAAAGCAACAATTGGTTATGTAGCACTGTGGTGCTACAGTGCTCCGCAGCAGAACTGTTTAAAAATCTGAAGCATTCCTAAAACTGTTTCGCTTAAACATTTCTGCAATAAAATCTTATTGAATTGTTGGTTTTATTAATTTTCTACACACTGGAGACCAAGCGAATGAAAGTTGATTTTTTTTTTTCTTTCTCTCTTCTATTTTTTTTTTTTAACTTTACCTACCACTAGCAAATAAACTATCCCTCTTTTTTTTTTTTTTTAAATAAAACCATGGCCTTGAGTTTTGGCCCCTTAATAGTAGCCTACATGGTCGACTACCCTTGGTGTTAAATTTTCTTAAATTGTATTTCTGTCAGTATATCATTTTTTTAAGCAATGGACCCTATAATAGCAAGCTCTGTTCTGTCAGGAGTACATTTTAACAGCGTGACACAAGTATTTTTCACTACAGGAGACAAACAATGATATGTATTACATGCAGTAAACATTGCCTTTGGTACATAGGGTTCTCTTAGCATTCATCTGTCTAAAATTTCATTGTGTCCTGCACAGGGAAAAAAAAAAAAAAAAAAACCTGCCTCTCATTATCTATTGCCGAGGGCTGTAGGTTTGTAAAGTGCCAACAATGCATTGTCACATTTCTCACAAAACAAGGGCTTGATTGAATATTACAAGAGCGGTAGAGACCCAGCAAGGTGGATTAAGGGGTATTTTAATAGTGAAAACAAAATAACAAACCTTTCACTGAGCTGCTCTAACTAACAGTATTGTAATCAATTTTCTTTTTTTTTATCCCCTTAAAACAGGCCCCCTTTTCCCAAAACAAGTAGGGACTAGAATTTCATAAAATAAAGACATTTTGCACTTAATAGTATCCCGGCAAAAGGAGAGGAAAAATGGCAATTTTTCTGTGGGAAATGCACCCAATCCTGTGATTTTACAGAACAAGGACTGCGATAGCAGTAGTTCCCAAATTCACAGTGAATCTACGTAGGGGCTGCAGTTCAATAGTTAATCAGATTGTTATACTCCCAGTGACTTGGAAAAACAAGTTTTCCAGTGCTCATGCACATGAAGTGCCCTTTAGCTACAAAGGACCACCTCTGAGAATCTTTTCTCTGACATCTTTGTCACACTTTGGGTGGCTGTACACGACCTCACGTGAGCCCATCTGAAGCAGGGTCAACCCCTCTTTTTGTGCATCGGGTAGGCTGGGAGTGGATTTATCAACAGATCAACACTGGCACCATTCTCCTCCAATTCCAAAAACCAGCAGGACTGTGGGGCACTTTGAGAAGCCTCATTGGCTTTGCTGAACTCGAACATGACTTTCCTGCAGCACCTTAAACTGCAGGCACCATAAACGGGCCATGTGCAGAGGATTATTCAGGAGAATAAAATCAATCAAAGTATATAAAATTACTCCGATGAAGAACCAATGCATTATTCACTTGTTAATTTATCCTTAAAAGAAATATGACTTTTCCCCCTTCCTTTGGAGGTAGAATCATCATGGGAAGAAAAAGAAAACAAGCAGGATTGACAATCTTCTAGAGAGTCTGGGTGAACTCACTCTGCCACAAAACCACTTTCTGTTGTAGGCAAATCACTCCCAAGCTCTCAGCTGTCTCTATTTTAATAACCAGAACAGGACATTCTCTCAGCTCTAAGAGAACAGACACCTTGGGCAGAAATCCTGCAGTCCCAGGTTCAAATGTGTGGCAGAACTTCCTCCCTCAAAATCAGGAAAGGCTTTTGGTGCCAGGGAATTATTGGAAAGGGATTATCACCACCACTGATTTAAAGGAAGCTAAAAACATCTTGGTAAGATCTTCTGGGCCCAAAGCAGAGAGGTCTGCAGCACATGCTAAAGCAGCAGTCTGTATACAGAGGATAAAGTTAAAACAGAATGTGGAGCTGGGGAGGGAGAGAGGAAAAAGGGGAAGCAAATGTCTTTTTAAAAGGTGACAAGACTCCTTAAAAGGCTGTTATGGAAATTACCAGGGATTTCTTCTTCCTCAGAATATTTTAAATTAAAGTGCTGGCATACAAAACGTCCAGTGGATCGATCAAGGAGAGGCAGATACACAGCTCTTTATCCCAGGCACATAGTTCATTTTGCATCTGATAACTGTTGGCTGTTGTCAGGGCTGTTTAATGGGTGGGTGGGGGGGTTAAAGGAAGAGAAATTTACAGCTGTTTCACAGAGACAGAGAAGAGATCATTTGCTCTACATAGCCTTCAAAAAGAAATATAGAGGGTAGCTGGCATTGGTAAATGCTGAGTTTCCTTGCCAAAGCCTGTAGCCTTATGAGATTCTCTGTGCATCTTCTCAGCCGAGCTGAAGGAGGTTTGGCTGGAACAGAACTGCTTCTCACCAGCAACATCTGCTACAAGATCTGGAGATCTCTGTCATAACAAAGCCTGTTTTCAGATTCCTGCCCTCCTGTAGGTGCTGAGTGCCAGATGAAGGGGCTGGAACGGGATAAATGGACTCTGCAGGCCCTACATCCAACTGAGGGGGAATTGCCATAAGAATGGGGAAACACAACCATAAACCCCCATCCAAGGGCCCTTCTGACAAACCCTGCTTTGGCAGAACCGAAGGACGCTTCACAGCAGATGTTCTGGACAGACTTGTCAACGTTATGCTGAGTTCCTTTGGCAGTGCAGGTCTGTTAAGTGTACAAAAATAACTCCAATTTAGGTTGAAATTTCGGCACTGGGTACAAAATTCCCGAGTTTTTGTTAGGGAAAAACTGAGCTGGAACCAAAGCCCGTTTGTGGCAGCCCCAGTGACCCGACAGGGATGGGTTCCCGTGTGGTTCCTCACATACCCCACACTCACACAGGTTCCCCACAGCAGACTCTTGGGTGTCTGGGGATCCACGAAGCTATTTATTCATTGCACAGTAACACAGAAACTGCTTGAGCTGGTGCCTCTGAGGAGGTACCCCTAACCAAAGAACCCCTGGGCTTTTGTTCCCTCACGTCCAAGCTCAAGATTCTCTGGTGTCTTCCTGCTGAGCCACGGGCTCCTGCCTTTCTCTGAGTGTCCACAGGTCCCCTTTTCTGCCAAGCAGAGCTACCTGCCCTGGCTGTGCTCCTCCACACATTTAACTCTTTCCTAACTAGCATGTCTGGGCTGTGGTAGAGCTGTCTGACGAGGTTCCCACCAGCACTTCCTTCACCCTGACAGAAAGAAGCTGTAAAACTGAAAAACCTTGCCTGGGGAAGCAGGGAAAGGGCATGGAGCAGAATGGAAGTGAGCTACAGGAGGCCATCAGAAAAAAAATGTACCAGGGACGCTGAGAGAGAATTTTATGTGTTTCCCCATCAGCCAACATTGCTCAGAGAGCTACAGCCCAGAGCCTTCCCTGCTTTGCCCATCCAGCCATTGTGTGTCAGATCTGCAGCCTGACCTCTCCCAGTTTCTCACAGCATGGAGGGGAAGGGGCTTCAGCTGCCCTGCTCTCTGCATTAAAAAGAAAAAAAAGAAGTAATTGTTTGACCCATTTCCACTCCTTCATTTCTAAAGAATACAGTGTTGAGGCAGGCATAAGTGACAACTGTGTCTTTAACACAGATGATCTATAAGGACTGCCAGGTAATTAGGTTCCTTGATTTCTTGAGACTACAGAAAGAGCCAGGAAGCCCACGGTGGGCACACGTGCCGTAATTGCTGTGTAACAAGATGCTCACCCATCTGTCCAGAGTCCTGTCTATGCATTCAGTCCAACTCCACTGACAGACACAGAAGGCCAATCTGACTTCAGCATTCAGGTGGCATTGCTAAGAGAGGTTCGTCCCCACCTGATTTTTACTATAGCAATTAAATATTCATGCATTTGCTACAAAGCTTCTAAAGCAGATGAGAAATACTCGTAAAAATAGATTTAAATCACCTCACCTTTAGCATTTCATCCCAGACACTTTGCAATGGCTGGAGAAGGTGTTGAGTACTCCTAAATAAATGCATGTGGGGGTAAAAACAAACTTCACATGCTGCTCACAGCTCTGTATCAGTGCAACAGCCTAATGTAAAACAAAGTCCTTGGCTAGTGCTACCATGAGACTTTCACGTGCAGACTAAAGAAAAAGCTGGGGACCTGCTCACCTCCTGTGTGCATCAAGCCCATAGCAGTGGGAGAACAAGCAAGGAGGGGAAGATAAATTCCTTTAGGAATTAGGAAATTCTAATTTCTAAATTTAGGAATTTAGAAATTCCTCCCCGCTCCTTCCAGGGGAAGACCAGATTTTGTCGTAGTCACTACTGTGTATCCTTCACCATCCTCAGACACAACTCCTTTTTTTGTACCATCCCACCACAAATTTTGGGTGAAGCCTTAAAAAAGCTCTAACATTCATTGTTAGAACTCACAAACTAGAAATTCTGTGCTCTGGTGCAAGCAGAGACTCGGCTTGTGGGACTTTTGGAATCACTGCAGCAAGTCGTGAATGATGTATGAAATGAAAAATCCCTGCTCACTGCACACAATTCAGATAGTAAAATCTCCCTGGAGCATTAAAAAAAAGCACTTGAACGTGTCATTTTATTTTTGTCCTGTGCCCAGAAGACTCCCTCATCTCTCCCCAAGAACATGCAGATACCTCAGCTATCACCAGAGAATGAGAAAACGCTCTTGGAGCTATAGGAGATGGGTTCAGTTTACACAGTGTTTCCAGGAAAAGATCCAGTGACCTGGAGCAAACCAGACAGAATTATATTGGACTCAGGCTTTCTCCAAACACAGGTTTTCGGTCATTTTTTAAAGTAATATCTAATCTCATCAGCCTGACTCTATAACTTGATTGACCTTTGGAGATTGTATTAAGGAAGCAACAACAGCATGCTCAATGCAGTTAGGACCATGAGGAGAAACATTTGATATAAATATCATGTGTGTGACTAGATGTCACTTATGTTGGGACAAATACAGCGACATGATTTGAATTCAGGCCTTTATTCTTTCTCACCCCTTTACTGGAACTTTTTTCCATGCCTGGCCTTTGATGGTGACCTTTTAAATCTGGCAGAGCCAAATGTCTGCTGCCATAATTTAGCCGTCTTTTGACTTGCTGTATGTGATGCTAGTACAATAGGATAGGAACTTTTTCTTGTGGTTTTTGAATTGTGTGGTAGTTTGTTTTGTTTTTTTTTTTTTTTTTTTTCTTTTTGGGGGAGGTGGAAGATGTGGCAGCAGCAATGCAGAACACAGAGGGATGTTGGATTGCTCTCAGCAGGGATTTCTCCCTTACCAAAACTCCTGCATGCAGCTGACAGCCTCTGTTCACACACACACACACACAGAGTCCCCCCTCAACCCTTCCTCCACATCCAAAATGACAGAAGATCTCCAGAATTAATCTTGCAGCAAAACCACTCAGTTTGGAGCACACAAACTGTCACTCTTTCCCAATCACTAAAAAAGTGGGGAGTTGCCCAATTTGCTGGCATTCATTTTCAGCAGGGGGAGGATGGAAAAGTGACAGCAAGTCTACAAATCTACGGAAGAGTGATCTGTCCAGATGCAGATGTCTTGATGGCTGCATTTAGTTTGAGGAACAGAAAGCAGGGGTCCCATCTAAAGACAACTGATGTTGTCTTCTCTTGACAAGTTTTCTCTAAATTTGCAGTTTAATAATTTTTCCTCCCAAATTTCAGCGATGAGGAAGGACGGTCACCTGCACTGGCATGATGCATCTGTCATCTTTCAGCATGCTGCAATTTTGGGGAAAGCAGGCAAAGGGGAGCAGCTCTTAACCCTTTCACTTCTCTTGCTTCTTCATATGAACACCAGAGCTCTACCTACTCCTCCCCCTTGTACCCAGCAGAAGGAAGAAGGGACTGGTGGGATCAGACCCCTGCCCCTGAGGGAACTTCACAGTCTATCCTACACCCATCAGCATTTCTGCATTCAGCAAGCAGCACTGCAGTGAGGATGAATTAACAAATTCGATTTTTTGGATTTTTTTTTTTTGTTGAAGCAAACAGAAGGAGACAGCAAAACCGCTGGTGATATCTGCTGTATTCCTCCCATCAGGAAGATGCCACCTCTGGGTGTCAGCACCCAGTCTGGACAGCAAAGCACCGCTGGCAGCTCCTGTAGCACGGGGGCTATAGGAAGGTGCTCTTCAGTGCCTTTCCTCAGCAAACACACCAGGTCTGGGCTAGATTTGGTTTCACAAGAGGTCAGCTGGAGCTTAAGGAGCCAAAGAATCAGGGTTTAAAAGCATGGATAAACCATGGGGTGAGAGAGTTCGTTTTTGACTGCCTTTGCAGTCCAAATAGTCGTTTCCGGGCTTACAGTGACAAAAATCACATCTCTCCACTCAGGCAAGATTTTTTTTCTGGGAAACTTAACATGCTTGCAATCACTGTCTAAATCTGTTTCCTTCTCATTCCAGTTTTTTGGGTTTTTTTTTTTTTTTTTTTTTTTGTTTGTTTTTTGTTTTTTTTTGTGGGGGGAGAGGGGAAGAGGGGGAATGGATAAGAAATACTTGTCCCCATACCAGCTTTTTGATACTCTGCTAAAAGCAACAGTATATTTGTTATATAATATCGATGGTATTGCACAAATAAGCAAAAAAGCCAAACAGGAGGCACGTGGGAGTTGGTGGCAAGAACTAACTTTTTCAAAAAGCACACCTTAAAACCAGAAGGACGAGGAGAAAGAACTGGGTCTGAGAAGAAAAGGATTTATGGTGATCGAACCAGACAGAATAATAAAGTGGTTGTATGTCTGTTAAAATAACATTACACATATATTTATGCAAGCACATATATAAAATAGATAAAAAATTACTTTTTCAACAGGTCATGAAGAAAACTGTTTATCTGCCACCATAGTGAGATAATGTGATTAATGACAAGATTACTCAGGATAGTTAGTTCCAGAGTTATTTGTTCAGACACAGTACATACCCATCAAGACTGATAATCTGGCAAATTACAGTAAATTTTGCAAACGGATACTGGCTTTCACTCAGAGTAAACCTCAGGGATCTTGTAGCAGAGGAGGTATATTTGTACAAGGAGGGAAAAGAGGTGGATGAAAGCAAGCACCTGCTTACCACAGCAGGGAGAGGCTGTGCTTCTTGTGCTCACCTTCCAAATATCCCATGGCCAAATTGCTGAATTACTTGCACTGGGTGCTACCACCTACCCTACATATTTCAGGGATGCTCTTATGGAACACACTTGTGTGTTTTACCTCATAGGTGAGAGCCTACGAGGGATAGGGAGAATAAAGGAAAATGCTGTTGTGGCGACTACAGGAAAGTGCTGGGGTTGTGCTGCACCTGGGGACAGAGAGTAATTGGGACCCTGCCTGGGACCCAATAATGAAAGGCCTCAGAAGAGCACAGAATGCACTCAGCGTTGGATGTGTGCTCGTGGAGCAGCCCGTGCTCTTTGTTTTGCTCTCTGACTCCCTTCCCAGCAATTCACTCCGCATTATGACTGAATTAGGTAAGGAGGTGCTGGGGGAAGCGCTCTTGGCTAACTTCACAGTCCAGCCAGGCTCATTAAAACCAGCACATTTGCTGCAGCGTGTGCAGCAGCTCCTCTAGGTTTTAGGATAGTAAGTGAAGTTCCGAGCAGAAAGAATACATTTTAATTTACTTTTTAGTGGCCCTGTTATAAGTATTCGATGTCACACTGGATTTTAATATTTTTTTATTAGTGTGTGGAGCATTAAAAAGTGTGAAAGCAGTATCTTAATATAAATGAACGTATTGTTCTAGAAGCCTAAAGCTGCTAAGTACACAGCACGTGTTCATTAGTGCAATTTCGGAGCATGAAGATAAAGGGAATCAAGAACACAAGGTTCACAAGCATCAACACAAAACCTCAGGGCTTTTTGGTAAAGTTTTGTCTCACCTCCTACTGCTGTTTCCCAGGAAAACTGTGGAGAGCAGAGCCCATGAGCTGCCAGTGAATTGTAGAGTCAAGCCTGGTCTTGGACCATTAAATCATTCCCCAGCAGTTTGATTTGGGGCAGTGGTGGGTAGGATTAGCATACAAATAACCATCCTTCCTGTCAGACACAGGCAGGACAAGGTTGTCACAGGTGTCAAAACTTTGATTGACACCCCAGACATGGCAACAAAGTGCCTGGCCAGGATGAGAGCCCCGGCTTTGAGCTTTTCCTGGACCAGGGAGGTTTGTCGACAGCACACAAAGAACAAGGACACAGCAATTCAAGATGAGTTTGCAGGCAAAGCCATTCTAATTTTAAACATTTGGCTCCACTAAGGCATGTTTCTAAATTAATAGGCCCTATACCTTTCAATAAGATTATTCAGGCTACACCAAGTCGAGCATGTAGTGTGCATTTGCAGGATTAGATTTAATGTTATTTTGGTATAAAGCGCTCTTAAATGTATCAGATTACAGATTAAGTAAGGAAGCCAGCAAAAAGTAGTGCAGAGCAGCTTGTTATTGCAACTGCCCTCCTCCTTCTTAACACTCTGTATAAGGCAAACAGACATACTAGGCTCATAAAGACTTCTTTGAAAAAGTTATTTTGTAAATTCAAACATCAAACCATATAAAATTCTGAATTTTGTGTAAAATTGTTTAACACAAATTAGAAAGGGAGAAACGGAGTCTGTTCTTTATAGGAAAATAAGTTTTAAAGTTTTTTATTGTCTTACAATCTTGATTTTTAATACAAATTTTGAGAAAAGTAGTAGTTCTGAACTGAGCCCACTCCTGACTTCAGAAAAAAAACTCCCAAGATTTATGTAAAAAAAACCAGAGTGACAAAAGATAAGAAAATAGTTCACCATGGTTTTAATTTCCATCCCTAATCTGCAGCCTGTAACTCATTTGAGCTATCCCTACCTAGAAATCCTCCCTTAAAATATATCTAAAAGACAAAAAAACTTCAGTGATTGTTACTTGAACTATTGTTAGAATTTGATAAAGAATAATAAATTCTGTTTCTTAGAGTGAACATATTTACATAAGTGGGTGATTATTAAAACTATTTTCATCAACTATTATATATATTTCTCTTTAAAGCATCTGCAAAGAAATAATATTATAAAATAGAACAAAATAACATTTATTTTATCCCATGGTGGATCAGTAATGCTGTTCAATGCAGGGTTACAATATGATAAACACTAACCACTAAGCCAAAACCTGAGAGACTGAGTAGACTGATATTTACGGCTTGGACACTTGTCATGAACTAAAATCAGGTTGGGTTCTCTAGCCTTTTGAACATTATATCAATATATATATAAGAATATCAAGAGAGATGTGATTATTTCTTTACATTAAGTTTGAGCTCTGTTGAAAACAAAGATGTGATAGCAGCAATGCAAGAGCAAGAGTGCATTTGCTGCCTGGTGTAGGACAATGTTTCCTTAATTAGTCCAATACGTCAATTACAGTATTTTCAAATGTACAATTTGACATTCTCACTCTCACCACCCCACTTTAAAATTCTAAAAAAGATACAACAAAATCCACAATGTTCTCTGCTCTTACCTCCCACCCCTAAAATATTTTATCTTTGCATGCTGTGCAATTATCACTTTCATCTGCTATGTGGCGACATGAGATATGATCAATTTTGCAAATGAAAAGATGAAAAGTTTAAATTCCACTATTACATAACTCCACTCGAGACCTGCAGGGGAATATCTCACAGAACATCACTCCAGAGACACTCTGCTCTTTATAAAATTGGTGATTTTCTGCTCGCGAAAAGTTTCCCTGTGCTGTGTTTTGCTATGAAATAGATCAGCAGGGTTCACTCAAATCCCAAAGGAAAATGTCTTGCTGCTAATAGCTGGGATCATTGTGCTCTTTGAAAAAGAGGTGCCAAATATTCTCCAGCTGCTTGTAGCCACAGTTCTGATGCCAAATGGGGAGAGGGACTGGATCTTGGATTCCTTACACTGGCACTCCATCACAGCATTTTAAGTGATGTATTATTTAACAATTTAACATCTAAATTACATTTGCAACTGACCATGCCAATTGCCACGGGGCTGTCAAAATGCTCAACTATCAGCATTCATTTAAACTCAGTCTTAACTGCCTTAGAAAAGATGAGACCATGATCATCTTGCAAGAACCTGTAGAAGGTGGGATGCAGGATTCCCCCATGATTTCTGCATGTATGTATCTAAACAGATACGCAGAGATTTATGTGCGGTTTAAAAGACTTACACATAATTTGACAGATTTATACATAGAGCTAAAAAAGATGCACATTTCTAGAGATAACTTGGACATCCTTTTTACTCTTTTAAATGAAGGATCTGCTGATCTCCACAGCCATTTTTAAATGTCCCAATGAGATGCAGTGAGACCCAGGTGTTGAAAGGCCAATTGATTCAGGATAGGCAAGAAGCAGTTTCAGGAAGATGTAAAGTAACAGCACCAGAATTATATTACAGGGAAGGAGGTGTAGAACATGCAAAGCTTTTCGAGAATTTAGACTCATTGCTTCAGATACTTGTGTCTGAGAAACTTCAAAAATTCCAGAATATTTTGACCAAAAATCCCCCAAATGCATAACTATTACTTGGATTTATTAAAAGGGCATCTATTAGCATGCTGAGGAATCTATTGGTAAATTAGCCATCAAAATAATAACGCATTTAATAAGGTTTTCCCAAAATTTGGATTCTTAAGGACTGTGATAGTTAAGACCAGCTTCATTTGGAAACCATAAGTTGCATACTGTGTATTTTGGTTTCCAAATCCATCATGAATATACTTAACTTCAGTGAGAAATTAAAAGAAAATGAAAATTTCTAAAGTCAGGAGGGCTAAAGAAACATGTAATAACGTTAACCCATTTTGATTTTCACATGTTATTCAAACATTCGCATCCAGAAGGAATGCTATCTCTTTTCTGGAAGACTTGAAAAACACAGTAAATAGCAAGTACAAAATTCAGTAATAAATCTTTTCTTTTAATTACATGGTAGAGACTTTAGAGACACAGTTTTCAGTGTAAAATATCTCCCCAAAATTAATTAAAATTTCAAATACACAAAAAAGAAATAGAAATGTGTAATTTTTTAAGGAACGGATATGTAGCAGAAATCAGGACTTTTTAGAGGTATCTCTGTGTTAGGCTTTTAGAACTAAATATAATTCTACTACATTGTGCCTGGATGCTTTGTTTCACATAAGCTTCTGGTCAAAAATTCAGAAATTTTCCTATTAAACCTTGGATATCAAATCCTGTGTCACGATATTTATTCCTGAAATCATAACTTTATTATGGATACAATTTTAAAGATATTTCATAAGAAGTACTGGTCACAAAGTCACTTCTGATGAACAAAAATATCAGCGAGGTTGAAAACAAGAAATTCACATTTCTTTTAAAGGAGGTTACAGGAAATACTAAGAAGAACTACAGAATTGTTGTTCTTTTGCCAGGAACGTTATCCCATCCTCTGGCACTGCAGAATTACTTCGGCTTTCCCGAAATCACTGCTTTTATTAAGCTTTACTGAGCTGCTCTGTATGGGCAAAACCTTTGTAGTAAAATAATTTTCCATCAGAATACACGGCACTGTAGTGCTGTAATGAAGAGCTGTAGGACAGGCTTTAAGAGGCACGGTACTTTCATCTGAAAAGTCTCCTGAAATTCTTTGAACGTTTCCAGGGGATTAATGAGGTATTTTGACAACACAGGAGAAGCGTCTGGTTTTCAAGAAGCCTTATAAGAGGGAAGATTCACATTCTTGAAAATTAAACTGTGTATTTTAAGCCACTAAAAATAACACAATTATTAAAAATTTGGCAGCTCTAGAGAAAAAAAAAAATACCAGCAGATATGGGGAAACACATGGAACTACTGAAGAGCGTCAAACTTGAGTACACACATTTCACAGCATTTCAACATGACTTAAACACCAATTTTAACAGCTTAATTGAATGTTTCTTATTAAAAGCTATCGGAGATGAGCTAAAATAAGAACAAGCTAAACTAGCCAGAGTGTAACTAAATCAAAAGCGTTATTCTTTGCAGGTTGGGTGGATTAATTGTGCGTGTGTGCATCACTTTCCTTATCCCTTTCAACAACTGCTAAGGTGTTTCGAGGCTTTCAAAACCTCTGGCAATTAGTGGAAGAGAGAATATTCTTGCCTTTTTTTTCCTCTTTCCAAAACACACTAAATGATACAATTTATGTAAATTTAGAAGAACCTTCATCGCACACAGCAAAATTAGAACAAATGAATCGCTACACCTACCGTGTGTTTTAGGTATTTTAAAATATTTTTAGGGCATATTCCTGCAAATTACTAGTCCCTTGAATGCTTTAATGCATTGCAACAAAGATATTAGTTCAGGGTTAGAATGAGGGTTCAGTTCTAAAAAGCTTTAGTGAAGAAAGTGGAACTCTAAAGCCTCATGTCCATAAATACCTCAATATTCCTGAAAACCCAGAGTGCTTAAATCTTTAAAGGTCTACCCTGATTTAATCAAGCTAGGCAAGAAACATGTTGAGGAGGCATTTTGAAGACAATTTATAGCCCGCTACTCATGAAAATATCCACACAGAGTATTTATACATGCATTTAAGCAAGCTGATACCTTGGGTGTTTGCAATGCTGCTTGTGACATGAGAGACGAATGGGGTCTGCTAATCAGCATCAGGCCACTAGACACTTCAACTTTCTCTAAGCACTCCTAGACAATGACTTTTAAAAAACAATAATTACCTTTATAGTGGGAGCAGTTGTACAGGAAAAAGCTGCTTCCTAAATTCTGCCCTTTTCAGTCTGCGCTGAAGCTAAATATTTCACAGAGGAAGCACCTCTGTAATGCTTATGGTTGAACACTACTTTCTGTGGTCAAGTCTCATTATTTGTAAGATCTTCTCCAATATGCAGTTTTAGACACTTGGCTTTTGTCAGGTCTTTCCATCATCAAGCGGGGAAGAGGAAAAAACCCAATGTGTTCAGTCCCTTTCCTATGGAATGGTGATCTACTCATTTTCAGAGCTGTTCAGTGGTACTTTTAAAGTCTGCAGTATATTTACAAATAGTATCAACACCGAGGTGGAGAGGGAAGAGAGGGGGGAGAGGATAGACTTTCTGTCATCCTCCTCCCTATTTTCAATAAGGTTCTAGATGTGTTTAAGGGCAAAAATTCCACCCCAATATGTTAGTTTTGTTAATCTTTTTCTTATGATCTTGCTTGCCTGGCTAGGAAAATTATGCAAAAAAGTAATAAAATTTCTAATTCAATTTCCATGTTAAAAGATGGATTTGGAAAAAAAATAAATATCAGAAACCATATTCTTTGTGTTTACTAAGAGATATGCACTCCAACATTTAGTGTCATGGAGCTGGAGTTAAAACCAGAAACGGCAAAGATAATTTAGCTGCATGAATGCCTGCTCTTCAGTAAAATGCTGCCAAAATTAAATAGGAATGAAACAGCACTTTGTAGTCATTGGTCGCTCAGCGGGGTTTGCGTAGTTAAAAACCTAAGTGAAAAGGGTGATTGACCTACATTGCAACTAGCTTAGCACAGCTGTACTTTCATATTTCTGCTGCATCCGAGGAAGCTCATTATTTAATACAACTGAGTTACATGTAATTGTTGGTCTTTTATTTTACACTTCTAGGGGCCAGATATTAATCTCAAATGTGCAGCAGGCGTTATCATGCATCTGGAAACATCCATGGCTGCCCATTTGCAGGCTAAGAGAAGGGATGGCACACAGTTGCACCTGAAATTAGGAGGCTGCCCAGGGGTAGGAGAACCTCAGAAATATGCAGAAATCAAATGAGCAGATGGAACAGAAAGCAAATCCCTTGGCACCCCAAAGGCAAACGCTCTGCTGTTTCCCTATTGTTTTGAGCAGAAGCAGCTCAGAACGTGCAACCAAAGCACATTTCACACAACTCATACCTGCGGTTTAAATAAGTAATAACATTCCAGTTAACAACCAGTTTGACATGTTAACAGCCCAAGGGCTGTTAACATAATGACTGGTCATTAATGGCAGTAATGACAGATTTCAAAGGGAATATTGTGCTTGTAAATGGACACGCTGCCAGTCAGAAGAGAGGACAGAGCAGGATAGGCTGATGCATTAAGATGTCACTGTACAGCTCTGGAGGAAAAGAAGGAGAGAAAAAAAAAAGTTCTTGCATATTTCACTTACTATAAATGGACTTGAAATATTGGCGTAAACCTAAGTTCCTTAAATTAAGTCTTCACTTTCTAACCCAGGAGTGCACAAGCAGAAGAAGAGGCCTGCAGGGGAATTATACTCTGCATATAATTTTTTGCAGTGTGTTATTTCTAACATTGAGCCCTGTCTTTACTCAAGTCAGTTCCCATCCTCGTTAACAGAACAGAGCTCGTTCCTGCCGCGGCCACCCCGACACCCCGGTGTCCTGCGCCACCTCGGAAACCACCAGAGTGCCTGACATGAATCAGATTCCAGGGCAAAGCCTCTCACACCCTCAGCATCTTTCAAGCTCATTACTTCATTAAAGATTCCTTCCATTCCCTCAATCCCTCCCAATCTGGAGGAAAAGGTTTTAATGCAGTATAATTAACTAATTTTACCAAAGGAAGCAGCTAAAGCAAAGGGAGTTTTGAAGTTCTGAAGATGCAGAGTATTTGTAAGAAGCTCAAAGTGGGGACCTCAGGGCTCAACTGCAGCATGAGAGCATGCATCAGGGCTGAAGGAGGGTGTAGTTTGTTTGGCAGGCATCTCTAAACGAAAGATACTGGAAGTATTTTTGCAAACAGGCAAAGGCACAGTTTTATGAACTTAAACACGAATGCTAAAGCACCCAACCAGGCTACATGGTTGCTTGTAGCATCTGTAGCATGCCTGTCTTATCGAAAGGCATAATGAACACTGAGAGACAAGTTAATAAGCAATTTTACTCTTTATAGTATTGTTCAAGCCACATATCCTCTAGAGGGCACCACACAAATTAATAGGAAACCAGAACAGTTTTATACGCAGTGAAGATTCCCTTTATGGTTGAAAAGAAAAAAACGTAAGAAGATAGTTTGAAACCATAATCGAACTCTAACGTGATCATTAATACAATGCAATTTGTTCCTTAAATTCTTATCAAGTGGGTTGCTCAATGTGAAAGCTTATTTGACTACAAAGCTAGAGAAAATTTAACTAGTTTGTACATTAGCACTAAAAAGATCACTTTTATAGGTTCACTGCATAACTAAGTAGATAAGATGCAATGAGGCAAATGACTATCTGCAATTACCTTAAGTGCATCAGTTTGAAGTTTAGTGTAAATACCAAGTTTAAATCTATGCACTCACAAGTATCACTCAAAAAAAAAAAAGTCATAATGAAATAGCTTCATTAAGACACAATAAATCTGGAGACAAAAATCTGAAACATCTTAAAACCAATTATAAGATTTCTCATGTATGCTGCTTTCACATGCAAAAGTAAAAGGTGTTACGTATGAAGAAATAAATGAAACACCAATTTGAATGTGATCATGACAGACAAAAAAACCCAACTAAATCTCCTTTCTCTGAATCACTTAGTATGAGTTTTAACAATCTGTTAGCAAAATATTCACTCCTGTTACACCCTCAAAGACCGGAGAGCAAGAGCGTGTGTGAATGCATCTGTGTTGAGGAAATGCTTTGCTCATATCTTTACTACCACATCATTTCTGGGTTTGATTTTAAACATTTGATTTCAAAACATTAGATCTGCTGCACTAGCACTTGGGAGATTCAGTGAGCTCAAAGTCTCCAGTAAATTTGGAACTCAGATGAAACAGCCATAGCAGTTCTCTCACTCCTGCAGGCATTTGTTGTATAAAGATTATTAAAATGAGTTGTAAAAATTGGGATGTTACATCCCCACACCAAAACCTTTTTCAAACCCTCTCTACACACACTCACCTAAAGACCACAAACAACCTAAGTTCATGTACAACAATTCCCTTCTGTTCCAACTGTTTTTAAAAGTGAGGTTTCATTACCTACTAATTTGGCAGCTTTAACACAATGGGTTTAAGATTCAGCCTCTATGGTAAATTCCCAGCACTCGATCTGGGGTTCAGTTCAGAGCTTTAATAGGTAGCAGAATACTTTTACCATTAAGTAGTCTAAGCCCATCTGAAGAACCTGATCCGCCTTTCAGCCCCAGCTCAACAAATGCACAGTGCGTTTGTGAAGGTTTTTGTTCTACTCTGTTTTTCTAGAGGTGGTTACGTGGAGAGCCAGAGTACCAATAGCTGTTAGTGCTTTAGTCTTGATTCCTGTTCCAGCCTAGTCATGGTGTATAACTTGGGAACCGATCAGGGTGTGGGAACCTCCTGTTTGGCACCTGAGCTTAAGCAGAACTTGGAAGTTAATGCATTCAAAAAGAATTTTAATTTTTCCCCAATGTATTAGAGACTTCGATGTCCCATCAAAAGGAAAAGGCTTCACTAAAGGGGCAGTGGAAATATTCCCAGAAGCTCACCTTAGCCTGGAGCAGCTAGTCTCATTAGACCTTCTCCATAGGGAATGGAGGAAAGGTGTTACTATAGGAAATAGGTACTTGGGATCACCCCAGAGGAGCTTTCTCTCTCTATTTACTGTTGAGAGCCCAGGGAGACTAAACTTCCCAGTTAAACTTACATCCTGCAAAGCAGCCCTATTGACACACGATGTGTAAACTATCCTGGTGCTGCTCATCAGTACTTTGCTAAGAGTTATTCCTCAAATACTTCAGAGAATGCGGGTCCACAAGCAAACAAGAGGACAGAAAAGCGGGTGCCGATTTGCTACCTTCTAACAAGTAGGTTAGCCACAGGTTAGCCAGCATCCCACCTGGGCCACCAAAAGAGCAGAGTGGATTGGAGATCAGAGCCGTGGTTATTAAAAAATGGGGAAGTCGGTTGATTATCCTGGTCCAGCTTCTAACAGCTGAGTGCCAACCTTCATAAAAGCTTGAGTGCCACAGAAATCTCCTGGCAAACTAAGAGGACAAAAGCAAAGACGGGTAAAACATTCCTCACTTACAGGGTTCCAATCCTGCCCTGAAGCTGGGTGGAAACCATGTCTGGTTTCAGGCTGCCACACCTGGCCATCACTGTGCTACCAGGAGGAGGAGGAGGAGCAGCAGGAGACCACCACCTGCCCAGGAGCACGGTGCTGTGGGAAGCAGGGAGGGAAATACTCTTTTCTACATCAATATCTGCATCAGAAATCTGGCAACCACCTCCACAGCCTGGCGGTGTGCGCTTCTTGACTCAGCTTTTAATTTCATCTCCACATTTCAGTATTTTTTTCCTCTCATCTCCACCAGTGCTCAGCCTTGCAGCCCAGCCTGCGTGAGAGCAGCTCTGCAGGGAGGGCTGGACGGATTTGCCAAGTTTGTCAGCGAACGGAAGAAGGTCGTGACCTACCTCAGATAGTCTCTGCGACAAAGGATCAGGTTGGCTTTGGTGTACAAGGTAGAGCCCACCTCCCCCAGGCGACAGTCACAGCAGGCACATTTCAGGCAGTCTTCATGCCAATATTTGTCCAGGGCCTTTAGAAGATATCGGTCTTTAATCTTACGGTTGCAGCCAGCACAACCTTTCGGCTTGGTGTCTGGCTGGACTGAGAGCATTTGTATACCTGAAATACAGTAAGACAAGAGAGGACTGAAAATAGATATTCTCCCAAGCACAAAAAAACCCCTCTTGCCCTTTTCTTCCACCACCTTGCTGCTCCCCCCACAACCAGTTCATTTAAAAGTCAGTGGTGTAGGTAGGATAAAATAACCTAGTCAGTCCGCAGCAAGATGAAAACAAGGTTAAGATAAATTTGAGAGCAGAACCTTCCACTGCTCTAAGTTCCACAGCTTCTCTTTAACACCTCATTTACCTGGTCTCTTTGCTGAAAAGAAATAAGATTAAAAATAATAACATGAAATAATAAAACCGTCCAGTTGAAAAGTCATTCCATTTCAGCCACAATGTCCAATATTTGGCAGTGTAAAATTTAAATAAACAGCACATCTCCAATACTTAGCAATCCAAAATTTAAATAAACAGGATATCTATATGGCAAACACAGTTGAATACACATATTTGGACTTATTTGCACAATCTTTATAAAATATAAAAGAACTTCAGTTTTTAAAGAAGAAAAGATTGGAGCTTTTAGAGGCACAGAGCAAGAGTTTCTGAGAGATTTGACATGGAAATTTTGATACTGGCAAGAGGGTGTTTTGGTTTTTTAATATTTTAGTTCTTTTAAGAAATATTAGTGAAGCGACGAACTTCCAAAGACTTTAGTAACAGCAACGCCAGTCACAACCTGCAGTGTAAGGACCTTCTGAAAAATCTGACTTAAAATAATCTGCACAAGGTCAGAGAGGTTCTAGTTTGTCATGAAAAAAAAAAAAAATTAAAAAATGGTGCCCTGCTTTCCAATCCCAGTTTTAGCCAACAGCTACTTTGGGACAAGGAGTACAGCAGTGTCCATTAAGTATACATACACCTTTTGATGTAATAGCTGAGAGCATTTAGAAAACCATTCAAACACCTGAAACACTGTTTAATGGACAGAACCAGTGAAAAGTGGAACAGAGTTGAGTGATGTTACTCAGAGCAGCACAGCCAGCTTCCAGGGATCCATCCAAAAATCAATTGCCCTCAGCTTTATGGTAAATGGGGAGAGGTCACTGCCCCAAAGTGCTCACAGACTGGTCTCTCTCATTAGCTGCCATCCCAGGGCACTCAGACTAATCCTCTCACAGTTACCTCTTAGGATAAGCAGAAATAGCCTGTGGATATTGTAGTGGGTGTCAAACAGGCACAGGAGAGAAGGGAAGAAGCGACACGCTGCTCCATAGTAGGTTCCCTCACTGTTTTAAAGCCAATGATGTAACTTGAAAAAGATGCTACTCACTAGAGCGCATCTGAATATTGCAATGAGAATTTTGTCAAGACTGGGGAATGGATGCTGTGGCCAACAAGCAAATCCTACTCCAACATTTGGGGTTTGGAAGCCTGTTGTTATCCAGAGACTGCGAAAGGTCGAATAGAACCTCACTGCAAAGAAGAGCAAATTCAAGAGCCCCTCATCATGAACGCTCTGCTACCTGGAGTTAAGAAAGCTTGGCAGTGTCAGCTTCTATCAGATCTTGGCTGGTGCTGTGACACCCCACCACAGACAAGCAGGCTCAGGGAGTTAGAACACAGACGAGTTGGGGTTGTTTGGTTTGGTTTGTGTCTGCTTTTCTGAAATCCTCCATAAGAAAAACACAGAAACCAACATAACCTTTGAAGCAATGGTAGAGCGTGCCTTTATCAAGGCTATCCTTTATTAAGGATATTAAGGCTGCAAAGACAAGAACCTTAGGCATCCCAGGGATCTCCACACAGAGGTGTGTAGAACACATGGAATTTATGTGGCGTGCAGTGACTGCATGGCCAGTTAAGGGATTTTCCAGCGTTCCCAAGCTGAACTCCTAAGTCCCACCTGCAAAGCTGATCTCAGAATTAGAAATAGTAATTCTCATTGAGACAACATATGAGCACGGCAACCTTGCTCCCCACTTTGCAATGCAGCCTATCACACACCTTGGGGTGACACATTTATCTGGTGGAGGAGCTGTCCAGTGGTGTGCAGGCAGTTCTGCTAGCAGACACCCCAAAGCACCCTGGCAGCGCTGCTGCAAAATACCTAAATCTTGTCATAGAAGTGTAAGGTCTGTGTTTTTCCACTAAGCAGTATAAAAATTGTCAGTGCTGCCCCTCCCATCACTCCCTAGTTGATGCTCATAGCTTCTCACCCCGTAGAGACTCCTAAGATCTGCCTCTCATTCCCAAGGGGGAGGATGAGATCCAGTGACCTGCGCTGGGCTCCAGAGTCTGTGGCAGACCTGGGGATGAACACACACATTTCCTCTGGAGAAAGCACCATGAGACAAAGGCTGAGCTTTTACAGCATTTTCAAATGACAGCTGACTCCCCTGAAACCAGGATACATCCATGAAAGAGCAAAGTAACAAATAAACGACTCAAAAAAAAGAGATTTTTGGTAAGGAACCTATACCAGACTGTAAAGGGAAGTCCTGCTGAAACTCTAATAACATCACTTGCTCGAAAAGCCTTAATCTGTAATGTTGCTTATCACAGTAGAGTGTAAATATCCAGTAGGTGCCAACAACAAGCTTATCCCCAGGCCCTCTCTTTGGCCACGTAGAGGACAAATGCATAAAATCAGCCGCAATTTGTATAAACTTCTTGTAACTCAGTTAAAAAAAAAAAAGTTTAGAAGCATGAAGGGCTGTTCTAGGACTTTAATCTTTAGCTCGAGGGAACCAGAATAAACTAGGAGCTAACACAGTTAAAGGCTTTAACGAAAAAAATCTTAATGTAAAAATTTCATCGCCTGATAAGGAAGCGGGTTAGAGAGTGGAGGCTGACAGTCTCTGATCCAGGCTGATCTACTGTCCTGAGCTGTCTGAAGGGAACAAGATGCCACAGAAACACAGCCAAACAACTGAATGTCTGAGCAGATTGCACTAATCAAGCCTGATAATTCCCGAGGTATATGCTGCAAACATGAGGTTATTGTATTACAAATAAAACTGCAGCTTGCACATAGCCTGCACAGCTTTTGAGATACTCACTACATGAGAAAAGTAGGCAAAGCCCTGTCCTTCACCAGGTGAGCTCAAAACCTTCTTGTAGAGACAACTGCAAAGGGGCAAACACCCCACGGAAGGAGTATTTGCAGCCCTGCATGTCTATTTTCCTGAGGCAGAGAGAGAAAGTGGTGCTGACACCCCACTGGCAGCATCTTCAGGTTAGGGATTCTATGTGCAGCAGCTTTTGGAGGGAAGGAATGCTTTTCGCCTCTGATAGATCTGATCTGTTCTCACTCTACATGCCATGAAGATGGTTCTCTTTTATTATTTAAAATTCCCCAAACTACTGTTTCATTTAAAAAAAAAAAAAAAAAAAAAAGTTATGCTTTTTTGGAAGTGTAGGATTCTAAACAAAGCCAAGAAGTGTTTGACATATCTCTGAATTTGAAAATGTCCTTTTCTTCACACACTCTGTTTAAATCCCTTAGTTTTGACAAGAGAACATTTTATTACTTTTTTTCCCCTGTATTGTATGAGCCACCCTAATGCAGATCACCTCACAGACCTTCTCTCTCCCCTTTAACATTCCCATAAGATCTCCGATGCAGTTGGACTTTTCAGACCCATGCTCGTGTATTTTTAGCTCTCCCTTAATTTGGCAATAAGAATACCTTGCAGCTTACTGTCAGCCAGCTTTTCACAGGCTGCGGTTTAAGCACTCATTTATTTCCTAGGACATGGGAAGGGCCTTTTCAGAGGCTGACAGCATCCACAAACCCATCCAAACTGCTCATTCCTGAAATATCAGGTGGCAGTGCTCAGCACTGCTGCCTGGATGCCTTCCTCTCCCCCTCCCCCAGGAAAGCAGAGCTTATGGAGCACTTTCAAAACATCATACAATTCCCTAAGTGCTACACCCGGGCTGTTAAAAAAAAAAAAAAAAAAAAAAAAAAAAAAAAAAAAAAAGAAAAATCAAACCCAGCTTTCCCTTCAGTTCTGCAGAGTTCTACCCATGCTCTGCATCACAGAGCAGATCTGTTCTCAGAACTGAGGAATTTCAGTGCCTAGTCTGTCACTGTCAAACAAACCCTTTTTATTTCACCCCAATATGCTTTCAAGGGCTTCCTCTATCCTTCCCTCCGCTCCCTCCCTTCCTCCACCCCCAGTCCCCAGGATACTGCACATAAACTGCAGAGCTGTGGCAGGAATAAAACTTCTTCTTCACCATTCACCTCCTTCAGGATTTTTGAAGGGAGAACTTAAAAACCCGACTTGCAGGTTTTCAGATTTCGCTCGATCTCCCTAAATAAGTTCTATGCAACTGACTCCCCTCCCGGTTTATTGTTATTATTGTGTGATGAAACACTGTCAACTGATTTGTAACTATGATTTCAGGATAAAGAGAAATGGTTGCTGGAAAAAGCTAAATTAGGCTCCCGGGGAAGGCAGAGAAGCAAAAATCCATCTCGTTCAAATCATCACCCTTCTCAAAAAATCAAAGGGAATGAAGATTTGATGTAATGAACTATATTGTGTTGGTGATTTAGAAGCATCTGTAAGCGGGATTAGTCCCTGAGGGTGCTGAGAGTGGCATGAGACACTCAGAACTCAGTTCTTGTTTGTGGTACAGGCAGTCCTTGGGAGGAAGGGTTGGATATTATGGACTGGATCTCTTACAAACTTTTCACGACCACTCTTCCCCCCCTTTTCAGAAGCATGCACACAGTTCTACCAAAGGCAGTAGCACAAATAGCACAAAAGGACAAACTTGCCTCTACTTAGGAAAAAAATATTAAAAAACCAGTTTGAAGCAAATTAAGTATTGGGTGCATCAGTCTTTAAAAGCGAACTGACAGACAACATGCAGTCAACAAGAAGAGTTAGAGGTCTAGGAGAAGATAGAAAGAATACTTTTCTGGTGCTTTCCCACTTTGGAGCTTCATCCTAAAAGCATTCAGAGCTCCAGTAATTCAGGGCAACACACACAGACTCGGGGGAAAAAAAAAAAAGTTGAGGTTTCAGAAGCTAAGAAACATTTCAGAACTCATATGTAGCACATCAGGAGTCGTAACTAGTTTTAGATTGGCATGTAAATTGTTCAGTGGAAAATTCTTATTGCCTCCGAGACCCTGCTATTCTGAGTTATTTGACAGTTTAAGGGAAATCATAATTAAAAAAAGAGACATAAATAATAGCCTGTGCAGTGTGGTGCACAGAAATAAGTGGAACCATTTCATTTAAACTCTGGTGAGCTTTTAATTGCCTGGATTGCATTGTGAACCAGCCTAACGGTTGATTGCCTCCATTATGCTCTCTTGTTCTGTGCCATTCATCCGCACAGTCTCAGCTTCTGTAGTTAACACAACAAAGTAACCGCAACTCCATAACACTCGGGGGTTTTTTAAAAAATAGAAGTAAGGATTTCAGCACTCTGAATATAGCCTCTTCTGTATACTTTTGAGTTAATTTTCCGTGGTATATAACTAAACTTCACCTCCTGCCCCTTCTTCTACAGAGGAATCTGTTTTTTTCTTTATTATTTTTGATTCTATTTTTCTTCCCTTTCTAAATAAAGGATATGGGTTGGGAAGGAGGGGTTTAAAAAAAAATAGGAAAAGAGAAGAGGTTAGGCAAAAAAATAAAAATGGGAATGCAGTCCCATTGCTGGGAGCAGTGATACAGATTAAAAGAATTTGGCCAACATGGCTAGTCGATTGCCAAGAGACACCAAACAAAAGATTTCTCTTCTTCTTTCCCCTTCTCTTTTTGAAAGCTAGATTGGGCCTAAAAGCTTGTTTCTCTCTGTTCACTGGCCCAGAGCATCCCTGCAGGCTGTAGCCCCCTAAGGGACAACACAGCAAATAGATGTACCCAGATCTCAGGGACTGGAGCTGCTGAGCTATGTTCCTACCCCTGGCATATCCCCCCCGTCTCTCTCCTCAGCGCCCCCCCCCCCCCCCACTCTCCCCCTCCTTTTTAGAGCAGTGGTGCTGGGAACCAATTTGATTCCCTTTTTCTCCAATGCAGCTGCAAGGCTCAGAGATACTGACATTTTTCCACTCTTATCAGTTTAATTACAGTTACCATGGCAGCAAAGTGCTAGTGCTTGGCAAAGGCCAACAAGAGATTTGCAAGACTGAGTTCAATTTTGATGCAGCTCACATGCAAAATAAAATAAAATAAAAAAATAAATAAGAAACATACTCCGCAACAAAGAATCCCTTTTCGGAGTTAGACGCTCAAGCCTTTTATGCCAATTCCTTCCCGAGCATCACAAGGATGGGGAGAGGGAGGTGTCGGGGACAGCACGTCGCGATGTTTGTTGCACCGAGCAAAACGAATCGGTTTAAAGAGCGGTCCTACGGAGCTGTCCTAGCTAGGAAGGGGTATTTCGGCTCTCCTCGGAGCACACGCTGGCACAGCCGCTGGCCGCGGCAGCGCGGTGAGGATGGGAGAGGAAGGAGGAGCCCCCCCGCCTCCCCCCGGGAGCGCACCGCTGCGCCGGGCACCGCCGCCTTACCAAAACTTTTCTCCTTTTTCTGCATGAGTTGATTTACGGGCGCCTGGAGAGCTCCTTCTCATTGAAGCACCAAATCCCGCAAAAGTAGCAAGTGCTTCCTCGGCTCGGGTCAAGTGAGCGGGAGCGCGGCGCGCCGCAGCGGGGGCGGGGGGCGGCGGGGCCGGGGATGAGGATGAGGATGGGGGGACGGCACACCCCGAGCGCGGCGGTGGCGAGCGACAAAGCCACATGCTCCCCTAACTCTGCCGTAAGCCTATAATCCCAGCGGTCTCTTAGCTTTGTTGTAACAAATGGGTTTGATTAAACTGTCACATGCGGCGTTAGCATACCGTATCGTGCTGGCTAGGAAAGGAGAAGCGGGGGGAGAAGAGGGAAAAAAAAAAAAAAAAAAAAAGGAGGGGAAAAGAGAAATGCCGGCGGACAGAAGTACCAACGCTGCCCAACGCCAGCCTGGCTGCCCTTGGCTGTCGCCGGTCCGGGAGAGCGAGGATGAGGAGCCCGGAGCCCGCAGCCCGTGCGCGTCCCTGCCGCCCCCCGCGCTCCCCGCCCCGCTCCTGCCTCCGCTCTGCCCAAAGGGTTAACCCTGCACCGAAGCACTTGCAAATTAAACTGCTGTACGGGGAGGCTTGTGGCTTAAAGCCGAGGAGTGGGAAATTAACCGACTCCCTTGGTAATTGAGAGCATGTTTCGAGAAGCTCTGGAAGAAGCAAGAATAATAATAACAATAATAACGGGGAGGAGGGTAGTGGTGGGGCTGCAATTCATTGTTAACTTTGGCTGCTATTTGGCTGCTCTGTTTCTCGAGACATACAGTCGGATGTGTTTCGCTCAGCATCCTCCGCTTGCATGTATTTCATGTCTCATCATAAAAATAATGAAGCCTCACATGATTTAAACAAAACAGTCTCAGCAGAGCTGCAGCTCGAGTGAAAGTTGCAGTGCAGAGATGTGTGTGTGTGTATTGCAGCCCCGGCTTATGACTCAGAGAGGGAGAGAGAGGGAGAGGAGAGAGAGGGAGAGTGATGCAGGCACACATACACAAATGACCCAAAGCTTATGTACACAGTTGCCTCACTTACCTTCTCAATTAAGCGATACAGGGGAGGCAGTTCAATAAGCACAGTGGCTGCTTTGTAGCTCTTCTCCTTGGAAAAGGTCAAAAAGAAGCATTGTTTGGGGAAAAAAATAAAGAGGGGGTGGGAGAGATGGGGAGGGAGATCGCTATTCTTTAAGTTTAAAATAATGAGGTCCTCAAGGATCCGCCAAGTAATTGTGTTGACCGCATCCGAGCTACAGGTGTCCTCCTTTTAGTATCTTGCAGTCCAAGGCTGTCTGTCTCCGTCCTGGCTGAAGACAACTTACCTAAAGCAGCGTGTGAGGAGCCGAGTTGAATGAAGTCAGGGCTTTATCAGCTGCAAAATGCAATCCCTTACCAGCCAGACATAATACAGCGAAAGAAAAGGTCACTCAGTTATTACTGAGCCAGCAGAGCCCAGGCAGCTCTTGTGGAAGACCACAGAGAAGCAGCTCCCTTCCGATTTAAGGCTATTTACCTCTCTCCCCCTCCACCCACCCACCCACCCTTCCTCTCCCCCCTTCCCCCTCCCAACTCCCCCTTTCTCTCTCTCTCT
>VZSR01001863.1:3303230-3344422 GCA_013398615.1 Brachypodius melanocephalos
TTTTTTTTTTTTTTTTTTTTTTTTTTTTTAACCCTCAGAAACAAAAGGGTGAAGAAAAAAACTAACTTGTATAGTTTGTACTTTTGATAAAAGGTTCCACTGATGAGCTTTGGCAGTGGAGGTTCTTTTCTAATGTCTTTTTATCTGTATTAATTCCTCAGATGAAAACTTTAAGGAACAATGAAGGAGAGAGGTACTGCTCTGAAACGGTGAGAAGAAAAAAATTACACAGCACACCTGGGACAGATGAAGCCAAACTAGTGCTTTTATAATGCCAATCAGCAGGGCTGTTATCATCCCTCTAATTAGGAAAGCAGCCTAAAACAGAGAGCACTTGGGGAAATGGTAATGTTATGGTTTTGCACTTAAAAGGGGAGACATTTCCTGCACTGTAAGAATCCAGGATTGGGGCTGACAAGTCCTTTAATTAATGGGCAGGATTCCCTGCGTGTGCAAGTGTGTGTGCATGTTTCAATTCATAAAAGTGGACAAAGGGGGCTATTTGGGAGGGGTGGGGTGGAGGGAGGGGGGAGAGGCAGAAAAAGGAAGGGGGAAAAAAAACAGTCCATTAGTTTGAAGGAGAACAGAGTTCACAGCTACCTTCATTTTATTTAACCCCCAAAGGATTGAAATGTGGAGCTGCAGTGAGCTGTTTGCCAGAGATTTGAAAGCTACAGTAGAAAAAGCCCAAGGCCATCAGACAAACAAAAAAAGTTTGGGAGAGCTCGCATCCTGAATTTGATAACACCTCCCATCCCCTGCAGTTGGAGGGTCCCTCACCTCTCCCTCTCCTGCCTGGAGCTCACGGTCCCAGCGTGGCACACGGGCTTTTTGTGGCACTCTTTGCGCACACGGAGCAACGAGGCTCGTTTTCAGCACTCACACTGCATTCCTCAGGGCCCTTTTTGCAGGGACCCTGCCCTCCTCCCAGTCACTTCTAGGTGGGGAGGACTCAGGGAAAGGTTTTGTTGCCAAATGGTTTGTTTTCAGTTATGTTAGGTAAAGGAAACAGGCAAGAAAGCGGGGATGCATCCAGGGAAGGCTGTTGTCAGTTAAAAAAAAAAAAAAAGAAAAAAAAAAGTGCAGACCCTTCGGAGTTGATGATGTGCCTAATCCTTCAACTTCAAGTGGGCCTGCTCGCAGAAGCCAGGGTGACAGCTCAGCCCCAGTGCTTGACGACCGAGTGACATCACGGGGATTTTGAGTTGTGAGAACGCCGCCGCAGCGGCTGTATTGATTTTGGGGTCCAGTCCTACTTGTCCCGAGGAGAGCGATCCCAGTGAGGTCAGTGGGACTGGTTTTCCAGAGGAGAATTGCTCACACGAGCAAGGCTGGCGAGGCAGCAGCATTAAATCAATACAGCAGTGGCATTTCCAGCGCTGGCTACCGAGCCAGTGGGTTTTACACACCTCTCACCCTTACTCTGCCAAGTGAGGGCTTAGCAAAGGAGCTACTCACAGATACAGGCAGTAGTGAAAGCAAGCTTTCTTTTTTTTTTTTTTTTAATGAAAAAGTGCACCCATGTAAAATCAGCTGTTGTGCTTGTAACATTATACAGAACACTGAGGAGTGATAAATAGAGTCATGTATCTTGTATCAGACTCGAGACTGCAGCATAGGAGTCACTGAAGAGCATTATCGGAAGCAGAGCAAGATCGTTTAGAGGTTGAAGAATTAAAATAAAATTAAAAAAAAAAAAAAAAGAAAAGATGGCTTATTCAAGCAGCACATTTAGAAACCAAGATGTGATGGAGTTATTTCAGTGATTTTTTTTTCTGGCAACAGAAATTTAGAGTAAAATTTAAATAAATCACCTAAATTTAATCTAAGAAAGACGAATGTAAGTGTTGCAACTTTTTTATTGACCTTCTATTAGCAGTTTCAAGTAATTTTCAGACAGAAGATGGAAATTCAAGTGTGCAGTGTCCAAAGATCAATCAAGAAGGCTCTAATAAAGGTGAAAAATATTACTTTTGTTGTCTTGATTTCTTTTCCATTTTAAAATCAGTAATAATCTTGGACCTTGTCATCAGAACTTAGTGAATAGGTGCACGTTTTTGCACTGAAATCCTTTGTCTTTGCTCTTTAGCAATGAACACTAATTTTAGCACAACTCCCTTTTAAGACATTTGGCAAATAAATTACAACCCTTTTTTAAAGCTTGGATCAAGGGAAAAACTCAATGAAGTCCCACTGAATTCACTGAGACTTTGGGCAATGGATTGAGCTACATGCTGGATCAGGGCCATGAAGGAATCGCACAAAATGAAGGCACTCTCACAAACAGAGTGTAAAAAAAAAATAGAAAAACATCAAACTGTGGCTGATAAAGAGTATTTTACAAAGAACACTCTCAAGAAATTAGTGGTGTTAGAGAGATTAATTCCTTTGCCAATAAAAAAATTTTAACATTGCTGATGATAGAGAATTTACTCAGCTCCTTAAAAGGTTAAAATTTAGGTGGGGAAAAGAA
The DNA here is from genome assembly GCA_013398615.1 of Brachypodius melanocephalos. Taxonomy (NCBI): domain Eukaryota; kingdom Metazoa; phylum Chordata; class Aves; order Passeriformes; family Pycnonotidae; genus Brachypodius; species Brachypodius melanocephalos. The sequence goes on from VZSR01001863.1 coordinate 3,305,704, forward strand.
GAAGAAAAAGGATAAAAAAGCCCATCTGGACTTAAAAAAAAAAAAAAAAGGAAAAAAAAGTGCACCAATTTTTAACCCAGATTTGAAAACTGCCAAGTTATAATAAACACCTGGAAACCTGGGTTTATAATGGAAACTGCAAGTGACCTCTGGTTGCAATGGAGCCTGGACAATAACAATTTACAGAGCAGCTGAAAGTCATTCATAACCAATTGAATAAACTGACTCTGAAGTAGGAGAAGCAACAGTGTCGGTGAGAACGCAGTTCAAAGACTAACGCAGCAACTGGCGAGATTTTCATAGGGAAAAAATTAAAGCCTTGCCAGTTTTCTAAATGGCTTTTTTGGGCATATTGCCATCTCCTGCCACTCCCCCCTTCCCTCCCTCCGAGGATATCAAAATACAGGCAGCTTGTTCTTTCTAAGGCTAAATTCCACAAACTGCAGTTTCGATCCCAACAAAGTAATCACTGTGATGGTACGAGGGCCTCACCTACAGAGCCTGGCTGGTCCAAGGACTGGCATCAAGTTTCTCTTTCACAGTTATTATACCCTTTGTCGTGCTGTGCATTCTCTGTACACACTCTTTGAAAAACAAAACAAAAGGACATCCATAAATAAAAAGTGATCGCTTATGTTCAAACCCTCCCTGTCAAGTCCTAAACAGGAGACACCATGTGTAAGGAGAGAAAGGAAACTTAAAATGCAATGTGGCCTTATTGTCCCTACAGAAACACATCGGGACAAAGTTTGCCAAAGTACTTCAGAGGTTTAAGAAATAATCCTATTTTCAAAGGTCAGTTAAGAAATAATGAGTCTGTCCATCCACTTGCAATGAAACCTATGCCTTGGAGGTCAATGGGAATACACACAGAAAGTGGAGTTAAAAAGCTCTTTGAGTCTCTGTGGGATCTGGGTGTAGTTTTCCCCTTTTTTCCAAGGTTTGGCTTACTGTTACAGAAGACCATTTCTAACTTGCATTTCTTTTAAACACTGCAGTAATGGTGTCCATATTCTCTCCAACTAAATCTTGCCTTCAAAGCCTTCTTCCCAAGAAACATTACAGATTTCTGCCTTTTGTTTGCATCTGTCCGATTCTTTCTGAGCCCTACCAGCAAGTGGAGCCCTCAGCTGTGAGCTAAGCAGGCAATGTCATCCCTGTCCTTCAATAATTTCAGGCTCTTCTGTACAGGACCAAGACTGGTACCTGCAAGTTTCACAGACCCCTCAGCTGAGGAAATTCAGCTACTAATACCCAGACTCAGAGTTTTATGAGTGATTAAGGGTTGGCACACACAAGCCCCCAGCTGGAACACAGTTACCAAAATGTAGGCTTCTGGTAAGGCAGAAAGGAGATTGGGATTCGAGGAACTTCTTGGTGCCCGAGGTGTTGCAGTCTAGGAGGTCGAGCACAGAATCCTTTGAGGGCTTGGTGGAAGCACTGAAACCCATGGTTCAATTTGTGACCTCTGCAGAATGGAAATGGGGTGGGAGTGCTTAGCTGTAAGTACAAATGAGGGCCAAAGATAAAGGCTGTGTGTGGAAGATTTTCTTTTTAAAGAAAATATCCTGCGAGGGGTTGGTCTTGGCACCATCTTTAGGGATATAATGCCACCTACTGAGTAGCCACCGGTGCAGCCTGGAGCTCCTAAGCTTTTCCCAGGGGATCCATAGTTATGTATTTATGCAAGCTTGACCCTACCTAACACGTGAGAAGTTCAGAGCCCCAGCAACTGGGATGGCTCCAGGTTATTTGCCAATAATTATCTGTATTTATTGATGAATTTATGAAAATTACCAGATTTGTATGCTCCTGGCACCCTAGTAGAGAAACAGCTATGCCCAATTTTGATTTTATTGCAGGGGGAACCCCATAACCACTGCTTTGAAAAGTATCCTGACCATCACCATGCATGATTTCTCCCATGCACTCTGACACTCGATGAGGATTCAACAAGACTCTCTTGGTAGGAGAACACAAGGAGTAGCAGAATGAAGAGATGGGAATTAGAAACTCCTCTGGTAACAATTAAGAACAATTCTTGTGTAAAGACCCAAGACTGATGCATCCCCCAGGAAAACCATGCTGAAGCATAGTCCTGAAGTAAGAACACATATCATTAGTCCAGCCACGGAACAAGGGCTCATTCAGTTATGAAACATCCCATTTCTACAGTTTTAGGCCTTATATAAGCCAGCACCTTCAAACTCCAGAAATAAAACAAGACTGTGTGTTGTTTCTTTCCTCCCTGTGGTGTGCTTACCTAGGTATGCAAGTCATATGCAAGTCATTCACAAAGAAAGATCAATTGAGAACCTCAAAATCCTCATGAGAGGGAGAGATTCATCCCATCTCAGAAAGAGAAAGTTAAACCACTGACACTGCAGCTTTCAACAGGACCTATCCACTTCAGGCAGCTAACATTTCACAAGTTGTTTTTTTTTCCTTTTTTAAAACATTTGGTATCTCACGGTTCTTTATATGCTGAAAGAACTGTTCCTATTCATTTCAGGTGGGAGTATTTGGCACCTTTGCCAACCCGACCCCAGGTGCCTTTCGTCAGGAATCCACAAACAAAGAGCACACAGTAAGTAACTGTATAAAGGAATAAAACAGATAGAATCCTATTTATTTTTCAGTGGTAAAAACTGGATACTTCGACCAGAAATCTATCCTTGTTTTTCTGTTGTGATACCTTGTGTTAATTGATTTACATCTCTTGTAAAGTATAAGATATAGATCCCATAGGTATTAGCCTTTTCCATCGTGGAGTTAAAGTTTTTTCTCAAGGTAGTTTCTCTCGTGCAGCAAATTAGACAGGTGATTGTGTTACTAAAAGCTAAAAGCAGTGTAATGATTTGTATTCATAAGGGAAGCAAATGGAGGTTGCATGTAAATACAATAATACTGGTATTTCCTGTGTATACTGTGAATACTAGTACACTTGGTTTTTCATCACAAATATTTTTAATTTGGCAACTCTGTTGGAAAGAAAAAAAAGGGGGGCAAAATAGAAAAAGGTCTAAAATAGTGAATCACGTGGAGTTTAGGATTGTTTAAAGCAATTTTGAATCTTCAGACTGCGGACCAGAGCAGCGCTGATGCCAGTGGCAGTGGCACAGACAGCAATGTGATGCCCCACTTCCCTGACAGTTCCACTTGTTGAAAAAAAAATGCAGGACTCCTAAATTTTGGCTGTACCATTGTCCTCCTTACATTTTATCTTGAGTAGGACTTTCCTGCTTCTTTTTGACTGCTGTCTTCATCTGCTTTAGCTCACCTAGCTGTCTCCTGGCGCTTTGCTATTTCGCTTTCATGTCCCGCGGCTCTTCTCTCCCTTTTATTTAATTTTTCTCCCTCTGAAAGGCCCAGCTAAGGGGCACAGCAGAGCTTTGAAGCCCCTTCCCTAACAGCTTGTGGGGTGCCTGGGTGGGGACAGGTGAGAAACAGGGAGAGTTTGCTCTCAGGCCATGGGCATGGCCACAGGGCAGCCCGGGCAGACACGAGGAAGAAGAACAGGGGAAGGATTAGAGTGTTTAAGTGGCAGCTGAATCTTGGGAAAATATGAAAGTTAATCTCTGAAGTCTCTCCTGATGCATATGAACCAGAATTCCTGGGAGGCTCTTAACTTTGCCAAATTTGGGCAGCTTTTCGCAGGGATGTAAGAGCTCATATCCCTAGTGTGGAGGTGATTTTTTTGTGTGACCTTTTACATCCTACTCAAAAGAAGGAGACAGTAGAGATTCGCAGTCAGGATTTTTTTTTTTTAACAATGGACAAAACAACATGTTTTTCTCCTAGTTCTTTGTTCTCAGAAATAGCTAGGCAGTTCTAACTGAAACTCAGAAAACAAAAGGGGAGGAAGGTAAGCCTGAGGCAGACTTTTGCTGTAGAAAATTTCAGTGCAGATTCTGAGAGTCTGGCAAAGCTAGAAACGACAGAAAATAGAAGTTTAAAATAGAGTGCATTAGGTACCTTTAAATTATAGACACACAGAAACTGGTGTGTAGAGCTGTGGCTGTTTCATTGTTTCCAGCCCTGAATTGGTGTTCTCAGGTAAATTAGAGGAGATCTGCTGCATTCATAGCATTTTTTCTTTTTGAAATTGAGTCTGCTAACTAAGGCACTTAGATCTTAATTTATGTGTCAACTTTAGGCATGATTTGTTAAAAAAAAAAATAAACCTGGGGCTATGCACATTTAAGTACTGACCCAAGATGGGCAGCTGTCTTTCTCCTGAACCTCCATCTCCATCACTTTTAGGAACTGTGTAGATATCTGCAAGACCTCTGCTCTGCTGCTGCCCACACACCTTTGAGCAACACGAGAGGGTTCTGTGCTTTGTGCTTTGTCCCCTCAGTGTCCATTTTTCTGGGCACGGGCCATGCAGCGTGCTCCTGACACTGAATTTCAGAAGGGTTGTCTCCATTCACACTTCTGAAGGGGTACATCTCTGGCTCCCATGGCACCATATATCAGAAAAACCTTTGGAAACCCAGGAGTTCACTGCCAGCCGCATGTGAAGTTTGTGAAGCTACTCTGGAATTTTAAATGCTTTTTGCTTGGGAACAAATGGGACGGTAAAACCGTGGAGTAATAATCAGAATAAGGTCACCGTATAAAGATCCTCTTGGAATATGAAATTTTAAGGAGAGCCTGTACGTGTTTGTTCGAACAAGAGCTTCAGACTAAGAGATGGACAAAGTGTGGATTAAGACCTACATAAGGAAAAGGCTGTAATTCTAATATTAATTAGTTTCTGCATAATTAAATATTTCTCATTTCGAACAGTGGCTGTGAGCTCCCTCTGTCCTTGGCAAAGTTTAAAGTCTAATTTTATGGCTTTGACTCTTCTCTGGTACCCCGTAAGTACAAGCATGTATTAAGTAGATTTCTTATTCTTTTTTTTTTTTTTTTAATTTTCTAACTGTAAATAGTGCTCTGAATCACTTTGCTTATTGCAAGATGTTGGACGATGATTAGAGAAACAATGCTTCTCATCACTAAAATGTATGAGAGTAAGGAGTTGAAAACACTAGGAAACGTCCACGCTTCCCAGACTTTGATATTTGGCATCTTGGCAGTCTGATACCAGTTTTATGGCTGTAGGTTATTTAACAAAATTGGATTATTTCCAGAAATTTATGAAAGCTGATACATTTTCAATTGTCTAGACTTTGGTAGGCAAACTTAGGTTATGTTCTGACAAAGAAAAGTGGGTTTTGTATTAATCAGCTATGCCCCATCTCTGCACAAAATACATGTAGCCACATCAATTTGATGAACCTCAAGACAGACTGACATGTAATCTGGGCTTTGCACACACATTTATTTGCTCTCATACACAAATCAGTTTGACAAAATCCGGTGACACCCAACTCTTTATCCCTACTTCATGCGACCTTAGTGAGCGTTTGACACAAGTGTGTGGAAGGCAACAAAATAGTGAAGGTTCAGCCCAGGCAAGAGTGACAGTGGTGAGAGTAAAGTGGGAGAAAGAAACAGGCAGGTTCTCAACACTGAAGTTTCATTGAGAAATAACTCAGAATCACAGGGTCCAATTTGTGGGCTTGGACTTGTTTTAGTCTGGACCTCACAAAATGCCTTTGAGAGGTCATTAAAATACCCTTCTCATAAGATGGGGATTTGAATATTGTACCAATTTCCTTGGATCCTAAGAACACTGAAGAAAAGCCTGACCTAGTGCCCATGCCAAGCCAGAAGATGTTCTTCAATCTCTTGTAGCTAAAGGATGGCAGCTGTCCAAGCCCTACCAGCGTCTTTTCCTCTTTGACGCTTGGTGTTTGCCAAATGTGTGTGACCTCCACCCTAAAATGATTCAGACACTGACTCTAGAGCAGACCATGACTATCTGGCTGTAGGATGTCACACCTCTGCTCTTTGCTGCTTGAAGCTGAGTGGAAGTTGTTGAGAATTATCTCAGCTGCTCCTTTTAACAGGCTATTTTTTAGGTATCTGTGTATTACCATGCATATCATCTGCAGAGATGCATAAATGATCGAGCTTTTCACTTAATAGAAAGGAAATGGTGATAGGGGGTTTCTATGAAGATTCTTTGATTTCAGAATTTATTCTCCCTGAGGTCCAAAATAGCCCAAATTTAACTTTCAGAACATGCTGCATAGCTATTTTTTGCTGAGCTTTCGCTGAGGGTTGAAGAGCATGAGGCAAGCTGGGAATTTTTTTGTGATTCTGGGCTGATTTGATTTATGTGGGCAGGGAGTTATTTGGACTGAGCAAGTAATTTTGTTTGTTATGAATATTTTTAATTAGTTATAAGCCCTCAAAACTTTGGATAAAGACATTTTGTTTATACTTGGGAGAAAAATGAATGAAGTAGATTACATATTTAAGCCTTTTTTGTAATGATTTACTCTTCCTTGTAATTGTGTGTAGTGAACAGATTATCTTTTATTTTATGATTCAGTTTTCCTTTAAGTGTTTCTTCCCCTTTGCTGCCACATCAGAGAGAATCTGCTGAATTTAATTGGGCTCTCCTTAGGCTCATGATCTTGCTTGCCAGATCAGTTTTATGAAATTCTCTTCCTTTTTTGGAAAAAATGAAATGATTTGTGGTTTTGGCTGAAATAGTTCTGATCAGCCTCTCCAAATTCTGAGGGCTACTCCTTGGCACAGCAGCCTTGCAATGCTAAGAGAACCATCCCTTGGCAGGGAAGCAGGAGAGATGGATGCTTGTATACTGAGAGAGATGTTACACTGTGTGGAATTCCACATTCCCCAGATATTTCGGATTTGTGAAATACTGCTTAGCGGAAAATGATCGCACAATTCATTCTGACACTTTTTATTTTAAAAAAAAATCAAAAACAGGAAAATGCACTAATTAGAATATTTAAATATGCTACTGTCCATCCATCTCTTTTTGCCAGTGTGAGACTGTTTCCAACCTAGCATAATTCAGTGTTGTTAGTTTCAATGAGTCGGTGATGCATCTCTCACAAATAAATCTTATTGTCTCCTCCCCATTCTCCATACAGTCAGTCCTCACTTCTGCTCATCCCACTTAAACTATTCAAATCAAAACAAATATGAAAATATTTTCCTTTAATTAGTACTTCTATTTGGCTTGCACTTCTCTCACCTTTCAGTTGTCAGTAATGTGTAAGAAGATGAAAACACAGAATAAAATGGAATATTTGGGCTCATATGCTGGCTTGTGCTACAGAAACTTTGTGAGAAATGACTAACAGCAGTCTGGTGAAGTGGGTGTACCAGCATCCAGGCTATAGGTGCTCATTTTCATGTTTGTCCATGTGGGTGGGTTTCTGGAAGCAATTAAATGACTTAGAACTAGAACTCCTAAATTGGATTGCCTTTTCCACTTTTTTTGGTTTGTTTTCTCATCCCCTTGTTTTCTCACTCCACCTCTAATACAGACTGGATCCAAACCTCAAATTTTAAAATTATATATATTATGTCTGTATTTGATACATGACCACAAAAATTTAAGTCTTTTTTATTGATTCTGCTAATTCTGTCCCTGGATTAGCTTTACTCCACGTTTACAGATATTTGTGTCTCAAAGGTAAAAAGTCCCACAAATTGTCTGTGTGCAAAAGAAAAGCAAAAAAAAAGCAAAAAAAAAAAAGCAAAAAAAAAGCACAGGCCAGTTAAATCAAAAAGAAATAATTTGCACATTAGGAAATTTATTCAGGTGAGCTGGCAAGTTTTTACAAATAAACTTCTCAAGAACAGCTTTCTTTGGCTCCATCCTTCACAGTGATATAGGAAGCTGTTTAAGGAGATACTGCTTCTCCTTTTGGGGGGGTGGAGGAAAAGAATACGAGAGTCCAAAAAATAATAAATTAACAATGTGAGCTTATTCAGAAAAGAGTAATTTGTATTTCCATCATATTAAATTATACTGTGTGACACTGGAGAGCAGCTCCTGTCCTTTGTCGGTTGCTGTGGATGGGTCCTACACAAAGTTCAGGAAAGGCTTCAGAGTCTGAAATGAAATCTCCTCCTTCTCAGATCAAATCTGCCCTTGGGAGTGTGGTCAAGTCTTCCTCTCTGTGGTTCTCTGAGAATTTGGCAACTGTGGCTTTTTCCTCTGTCCACAGAGACAAGCTGGGCCAGAGCTGAGACCAGTCAGAGCTGAAATATTTGAGGATTGTTTATATTTGTGGGGCTTTTTGTTTTGTTTTGCTTTGCCTTTTTCTTCCCTGGACCATTTCCTAAGCGACTCTGAATATTACAGAATCTTGATATAATCCTATTTCCTTCTTCTGATATAATCCTTCTTCCTATGAAGAACCTATTCTGGATTATTTAATTCTCAGAAAACCCCACAAAAATATCAATGTGTGAACAAATGTGCTATTGCCTTATGTAGACACCTGGAGAGAGAAAGTAAAAATATGAATTCATGCATATCATGTAAAACTTAATCTGAAATTAGGGCAGATCCTGATAATGAGAGAAATGTCTTTCCCCTTCTACTGAGAATAGGAATCTGATCTGACACATTTTTTCTTTTTTAAAAACACCAGGTCCAATTTATTTCTTGTGACAGAAGAAAAATGGAGTCCATCAAATCTATCAGAGTGAGCCATTTTTAAGAGACATTTAAGTAAATATACTTCTGGATATTCTCTGAAAGTGAAATAACAAGGGTGGACAGAAGAAAAGGGGGGTGATGATTCTAAAAGCATCTTATTATAGTTTTAATTTATATGGGCTTTGGTGCTAATGATTCATTAGGTTATGCCCTTTAAATGGTCTTGTCTTGAAAATGCCAACATTTTGAAGCAGACTAGAATATATTTCTCAGACATCAGATCTTGCACTTGTTATTAAGAGATGCTTTTACATTTTTTTTTAAATTTAAGAACATCTTGTAAATTATACACTGCAGAACTTCTGCAGTTTTGCTTTGAGCCTCTGGACTGACTGGGGGAGGTAGTAACACTGAATTAATGTCTGTGTTTCATTACTTGGAGTAATGCTGTGGTGATGAGATATCTGCAAGGCTGGAAAAGATGAACCTGCATTCTCATTTCAAGTCTCAGCTACTTACAGAACACAGAGAAAAGCAGGAAAAAACTGGCACACGCGGGACTTTGAGGGATATAGTGTAGGGTCTGATGGGTTACTTCTATTTTTAGAATTTCTGGTGTTTGCATGACAGCATAAGTTAGCATTTTCCTTGTTGCCTTTATGTCAAGTGTTCCAACAGCGTAAGGAAGTGGTTCGCTCCCTTGCCTTAGTTTTCACAGAGATTTTATTTTCAGTGATGACCTTTTTCAGTATCTCTGCAGCTCATGGGAGCTCTGTGTCACAGGACACAGCTGCCCTGTGCTGAGCACTGCACAAACCCAGAACAGCTGTGGGGGTGGGCAAAGGGGAGAGAAGGAGAAAACATCTCTGAACCTGGTAGTTTAATGTTGAAGCAAGGGGTTTTTTGGGTGCCTTGGGAAGAACCAAGGAGGAAGGTGATTGGCATGGCTTTGTGGGTGTTTGCAGAGAACCCTTTCTAAACCTATGTAGAAAGGGGCCATTAGAGAAAGTATACACTGGCAGTCTGGAAATGTGACAACTGCCTTATAAAAAGGAACACTGTGACCTCATGGTGAAAGAGAAATCACAGTGTAGGGGAAAACAAACAGCTCCTGTCTGACACAGCAGAAAGGAGGAACCAAAGAGCACACAGAGAGAAATTATGTGGGCCCATCCTAAAACAGCAGAATTCAGATAATGAACTGCACAGCAGTGTTTTGCATGAATATAAAGGGAATAACTTTGCACAAGGTCAAGGCCAGAGGGAAAGACAGTTGCCATAACTGGGATGTAATTGATGTATAGCAAAGTGGATCTCAGCTCTGGGAAGGAGTTTGAATGTGAAGGTTTAGAGTTCTGAGCCAAAGCTGAAAACCAAGTTGTTGACATTCTGATAGAACCGTGGTCATGCTCCCAGTGCTTGGTTACAAATGGAGGGAGTTGAGTGTGCAGTGGTGGTGATACACCCACGAGAAGGAAACTGGCTCAGATCCTGACTTGGGCAGGAGAGGAGGGGTCTAGAATACAGAACTGGTGGATTTGTGAACTGGTTGGACACTTACATTTCTTGAAAGAAGAGGTTAATCAGAGGGATAGTTTGCCTTCACTGTAAGAAGCAAAATAATCTGGGGTGGAAGGTCACCTGTACTGGATATTGTGAGGAGAACACCTGACACTGAAGAGTCAATACTTTTTAAAAAAATTCATATAGGTTTGAAGCTGAAAAAATAGTCTGGCAAGCTTAGACTGCTTGCTGAGAAAGCTTGCAATCATGATGGTCAGGTCACTAACTTCTGTAGCAATAATCATAATTTAGGATGTGATCTCTTAATCTGTGCTTCAGGAGTTTGGCTGCCAAGACCCTCTGTGAAACTGAAAGCTCGAAGTGTATTGATGAAAATGAAACAAGGTAGAAAGTACAAAAATCTCTTCCCCTTGGTTACTTTTCTTTTTGAGAATGGAGAAATAGGACATTTCAATGAACAGGAGAGATTAAAGAGGAAAGGATACATTTATTTCAGGTGACAAATGCAAAAGTGCAGTGAAGTTGTGACACTAAATGTTAAGGGACTAGCTAAATTTATTGACAACTAAATAAAACTATGCATGCAAGATGAAATTAAAGCTCATCATCATAGAACTGAATCCAAAAGTCTTTTCCAGAAACATGTTACAGAGAGTAGGGACTGATTTTGCTGAATAATTATTTAAATTTAACCTTTCCTTCTGATTATTATTTGTACATAGTCTAGGTGTATTCATAGCTTCACATAAACTTTCATATATCTCTTTTTCAGTGTATGGAACTAATGACTGTGAGCTTGGTTTTGGGTTATATCTATTTGCTTATGGCATAGGAGTGAGTTTTTCATCAGACACATGCTTGCAAGCTTTAGAATTAAATTTGCAGTGAAAATTTTCCTTATTAAAAATTCCAATTTTTCTCTGTGCCAATATTTTGTGAGCATTTATCTTTAAAATGTCTTCTTAAAGTCCTTGTAGGAAGAGTTTATTAGGACTGGCTTTGCTGTCAAAGACATGCTAAGGAAGTTCAAACAAAAGTTTCCAAATAGATTTATCCTTTACTGGTTCATCTTCTAACCCTTAGCATGACACTTACAAATCAGAAAGTACACATGAGTTAATGTCTTTTAGTTCTCTCTTTGGTAAAATATAATATTAGGGTTGAATGCTAACAACCGATGGCTTTTTCTTTTAATATCTTAATGTACATTATACAGTCCCTTCACTTTTCCTTCTCCTTTTTCTCTACTGATTTCCTTCCTTTGTACCCCCAAACCTGTTCTTTCCCATACTCCATCTTGTCCTTATTTTTAGGGTTATATTAGCAATGATTAAGAACAGATGCAATGATGCTGGTGAAGACAATGCCTTTTTGGCTTGCTGTTGCAAATAATTATTATTCTACAGGTCTAATTATTTTGCACGTAATTCCATTTATAGAGCAAATTTTGAAACTTCTGTAGCTCTTGGACTTTGCGTCGCATGCCTTGAGAGCAGACCCAGAAGAGGATGGCCACTTCAGCAGGTGGAACAAAACTGGATAGAGCTAAATATCAAACACTATTCTGCTGATTCCAAAGCACAGTAACCACCAAAAATCCCCAGCTCACATTAACAGCATTATCTACAGGTTCACACTATGAGCATTAAAGAAGTTGTTTCATTGACAATAATCTCTGTCTCACGACATTAGTGAACCTCTTGCATGGTTTCATTAGACACTCTGCTATGAAGCAGAGGTATTAAATGTAAATCAACGAAGATGTTCCAAGGTAAGGTGCGAGAGTGGTAACTTGCTGCCAGGGTGCTGGAGATACTTGGGATTTTACCATAATAAACACCTACAGGTCCTTTACAAGCCCAAGAAAATGCATTAAGGGGCCTTTGCATTTATTTTACACTGCTGGAGTTGCATTATTTGGAACTTTAGATATAATCATTGCATCTGATTCATTTATCTTGCACAATATGGAGCTGTGAAGAAACTAAACATAGAAGCAAGGAATAACAGAAGAGTGTTAGGGCCTCTGCTAGCACTTATTTAAAGACTGGAGCCCTATAAAAGTGTGAGAGCACCAGTGTGATCATGGAGTCACTGATCCAAGTTGTACTAGGGCTCCGAGGGGAACTTCTCATTAGGAAGTGAATCCTTTGTGATTGTCAGAGTGAGGTTTTTCCAAAGCACGAAGCGCTGACCTGTAGGCACTGATTGCAGTGGGAATGGAGTCAGGCTGCTTCTGCAGATGGAATCCATGTTTTTAAGTGCACCGAAACAGCCCAGAATTAGTTCCATTCCAGGAGCAGTGAACACTTGGCTTTCCCATTTCCATAATGCCTCTGTCAAACCCAGCACACAAACGAGTCACTGCTAAGCAGCGCTTCCCAACATATGGCCAGTCTCGGGAGGTCACTCAAACATCAGCAATTAGCATGTTTTGTCACAGAGCTATTTTCAGAATGTACAGTTTAATTAGAAAAGGTAGCAGTGAAACAGTCAGCTGTTTAAACATCAGAAAGATACCTCAGGATTTAAACTGGCTCAAGTTTATTATGGCATGCATTTTGACAAGTTAGGCTAGGAAACATTTCAGAAGTAGTTAAGTTACTTAGAAATGTAAGTCTCTGTGACTTTGAATTAATTAACTAGATGGATTTTTAAAAGTTGCCTAGCTACCAAAAGTATTATTGCATAACCCAGTATTTGGGTATGTCACTGTAATCTATCATGTATGTTTAACCTGTCTGGTGATATTACCAGGAGTTTATATTGCTTTCCCCATCTTTGAGAATTATTTTGTTCTGTGACTCAGCTACCTGATATGGGAAACTGTCTGAGTATGAGAAGAAGGGAACCTAAATCCATAGGTAAATAGACAAATAAGTGCTCTGAGATTTTACTTTTGTTACCAACAGGAAATGGACTCAGATATACACAAATGCCTCAACAGGACAAGCTTTATGTCTGCGTGTGAGGTTCCACATTTGATATATAGCCACAGATTTCTACACATAGACCTGTAAATCCACATATTAGGAATACAATTAATGAAACTTCATACATTAAAAAAAAAAAAAGAGGAATTTTAAATGTAGTGTTTTAGGGGGTTTTTTTTGGGGGGGGGAAAGAGTGTTGGGGAGAGTATTCTCAGTGGACTAGGATTTCCGATATGAAATTTGCCAGCAGTGTAAATAACTATTCCCAGCACAACATTAGACCTAGAATTTAATGTCATAACACAAGAGTGCTTTTTATTTTTTTCCCTCTGTGTGTGTGTGGACATTTTGTTTTCCCATATCATGAACTTCCCCAAGGCTTGATTGAAATCAGTGAGAGTATGGGATCTAAGTATTTCTGAAAACTGGGCTAATTTCTGTTCATAAGTTCTTGCTTTCAAATAAATTTCTTTACAGATGCTTTTTAATAATTGAGGCAGATTAAATTAAGGTTTTTCAACGTGTCTCTGTTAGGGAGTTGTAAACCTTTTGACAAAGGGAACAAAATCTCCTTGATATCTTCCCCATTTACATTGTCACTTTCTTCCTCACTATGCCTGATTATACAGCCATAAATTGAACAAAAATTTCCATTTTTCTAATTGGGTTATTGAGTGTCAAGGCTGTTTGCTAAAGACTGTAAAATAGAAGGGTAATATTTGCATTAAAAAAATACTCTCTTGCCTTCCCCTTGCTTTTCTCTCCTGCGTTTGACCAGATGCATGAAAGAGAGGAGAAGCTCCTTCCCATTTTTTTGCAAGCAGTGAGAGCTTGTCTGCCTTTCAAAGGAGAAATTTTGCAAGGCTGTCCCTTGTCATGTGCAACAGCCTATTGCTGGAACAAGAGTATGGGTGAGATGGAGGAGAACTTGGAATTATTTTTCATGGGACAGGGGACTGCTGTTGCCTGAATTTCTCTGGGTGTCCCATTAAGGACAAGAGATGGATCAGCTTTCCCTGACAAGACGTTCTCTATTATTTGCATATCTTAAACTGAACCAGCAGAGCAGCATGAACAGCAGTAACTGAAGTTAATAAAGGGGTGTCCTGGATGTCACCTCCCACATTCTTAGATTTTGCAGCTTTCTCCCCAGTAACACTCTCCAGCACAGCTCAGCTGTGTCCCTGCAGTGAGGCTGGAGCAGGGAAACACGAATCTGCACACGTGTTTTGTTTTAATAGATGTACCTTTTAACCTGAAAGATTTTATAGAACTGCATATCTGTACTTTTATAGCATCCACATGACCTTTGAGATAAAAAGAGGTCTTTTCTTTTAACTCCCCAGTTCACAACTGCTCTGATAGCTCCTCAGATAAAGCAGTGATGACCATGGTGTAAATGCCGAGATAGTTGCTGTAGGTAGATAGATAGATAGACTGAACTTTAAAATTTCATCTCCTATCTGTCATCTTACCCTACACTGGTAAGAGAATGAAATATTTAATATCACACTGCAATTATTTTTGAAGTTTCTCAGCTCAACCTGCTTTGCTATTATATTGTAATTTTAAAATTTATTGTAAAAATAGCTCCATTTACACATTTACCTGTGGCCAAGCACTACCATGTCAATGAGATCATGGCACTGAGTGCCATGTGCAGTTGTGGCTTCTACAGCTAGGGTCTTGTCTTTAGGATCCTGGTGAGGACTATGTCATCCAGCAGATGACTGCACCCACCTTTCTGTAGTGCACAGACCTTTTGGGGTCTGTGTGCAGAGATGGAGAAATTTCGTAGTAGTTTTTGCCTTCGTCCCTTCAAATCCCACCCATTGTAGTCTCAAATCCTCAAGCTCAATATACAGCTCCTTCCTAGAGAACTTGCCTTTGCTCTTGGCCCCCTCCAAGGGCATTTTAAGGTCACCACATTCACTCAGTGTTTCATCACAATGACATTGATTCTTTCCTACAGCCCCTCACTACACAGCGTGCTCAAGCCTGAATTCCACCCTGCCCGAGTATAAAGCTGGGGAGAACATTGTCTTTGGAATTTTATTTCTTGTATCTTTGCAAGGTAATTTGTGACATTTGACCACTGTCCAAGATAGCACAGTAAAGAAATTTTCTGATATCTAATCTGAACCTACACTCTTTCAGTTTGAAGCCATTCCCCCTTGTCCTGTCGCTACATCCTGTAAAAAGTCTTTCCTATTATAATAAAAGTGTATTATTTGTTGAATATAAAGAGTATACAGTATGGCCCGAATAACCTAAGGATTTTTGAACAATGAGAGTGGATTATTATCTTGCTGTGTGATACCTAAAATTGTGCATATCTTCCTCAAAAGGGCCTGTGCACTTCCTTGGTCCAAAACAAAAACCATGAAATAAAAGCATCTTCTATTGGATTGCATGCAGACAAACACTGGGATATTAAACGATTGGACTAATTATCACCTAAGAATATTGAATTAATACTTTAACCACATTTCAAGGGCTGGAGGGGAACTGTTCTTTTGCACCTTCTTCAGGAGCATTCTTCACACACTAAAGCAGTGTGGATATTGCACATTTGTGTAAGAGTTTCTCAAAATAATTTATTATAACATTCTTATGAAGGAAAAAAAGATGCATGAAAAGTAACATCAAAGTGTTTTTAAATAGAATAAAAGTTTTATTTAAAATATATGCAAACAATAAAGCTAGAAAGAATGGTTCAGCCTTTATGATTTGCTCTAGCAGTGATCAGTGAAATAAAAAGAGCATAGCTCTTAAAAAAAATCCTTGGGTTTTTCATGCAGTTTAGAGGGCTTAAAATATATCTTCTATAAAGGCTCCATGACAAATCTGATATTGCTTGTACATAGAGACAGTAAGCCAAAATCAGCTTATAGTAAGGTGAAAATGTGGACATTGACTTCAAATTGGGCTTTTCTTGATGGTCTTTATTGAGACTTGAGTGAGCTGCTGCTCCAGGAGAGGCATCCTTGGCTCTTTTTAGTGTGGACCCATTCCCTGATGTGCAGGGAAAGGTATTCCCTTTAGAGCAGGAGTTTAGTATTTCAGAATCTGCCTTTTCTACAGAGTATGTTTAAATCTTTCATGGTGAGCTGTGCAAGGGAGCAGAAGGCTGGTGATGTGTCAGCCAGCCACGCTGGCCCCTCCAGGTGAGACTGATGGAACCTGGAAGAGCCACCTGGGTGACTTTTTATGGCCAAGAGTTTTTATGGGGCACTTCTTCACGGCCGAAAAAGTTTGATCAACATTACTGCAGTTATGTGGCAGAGTGCAAAAGCTGATGTGCATCCAAAATTCTATTAGGCCAGGCTATGGAGAGAGAGCCCACACCAAATATGTGCCGTGGAAATACCATGCATGTGGGAAGTGGGAGCTGGGATGCTTTACCTAGGAAATATGGTTTCCTCTGCTTGAGAGACTGCTGGTGGGCATGATGTAATGCTGGATCAGAAGGATATATTCCAGTATGACCTTTCTTACATTATATATGTTCTGAAACATATATATATATATGAAACATATAATTTGCAATAGGTGGTGTAGTGTGCCCATGTGAATGTGTGTAGGGCATGGAGAGCAGGTACATTAAACAATTAAACCATCTGATTTACACATCTTTTGAGTGAACAACTCTTAGATTAAAATAGTGATTATCTCATTCTATTCCCTTATATTCCACTCAAAAACATGCACAAAAAGTTCCAGTTAAGGGTGAAGGACTGGAAAAAATTCGAGTGCTGACAAATCCCAATTAATTTCACAAATCAACTGTCATGGACTGTAAAGGGTATTGGTGTGGGAAGACTGAGATAGAACTAAAGGAAATCTTACCCCTGATATATTGCACCTGTGTTAATCAGTGAAGAGTGGAAACAGCCGTGCCCTCAAGGCTAAGGGTGTGATAAAGAGTGAGTGAGGCAGTTGGAGTTAGTTGGAGTCTGGTTGGCCATGCTGGGAAGAAGTTGGGGTTTGCTGGCTGTGCTGTGAGGAGGAAGGGACAGGAGGTCAGTCAAGGGACAGATCAGGTGAGCCACTGTACGAGGGACAGACAGGGACAGGTGGCCGTGCAAGGGACAGGAAGCAGCGAGCGGGGACTGCAGAAGGAAGAGAGAAGAAGGAGAGAAAGAGCCAGAGCTGGTGGAACTGCACATAGAAGGACACATAGAAAAGGTATGAAAGACTTTTTGCATAACAAAGTCCTGATACTTGAAGCCCCTTGAAGTTTTTACTGAAGCACTCTGAGTGCAGTGGCTGTCTCGACTATGATGTATTGGTTCACTGATGGTTACGGTCATGTTGCTGCCAACTTTTTCTTGACCACATTTTATCATAGATCATAGCAGTTTTTAGGTTGCTAGGGTTTTTTAAATTTATTTTTGTAGTTGGTACAGGCACAGGCTGAGCTGCCTTTTCTTGGAGAGAAGAGTATTCAGGTGTGATGTTCTAAGTGAATATAATTCTGCATGATGGTCACTCTATTTTATTTTGGTTTATTTACTTTTCATGGGATGTTTTCAGACCCGGTGAATTATAAAAGAACAGGGTGAGCTCGTGTGCCAAAATTCCAGTGGGTCACAATGTAAACTAGGTTGCAAGTTCCTGCTGTAGACATGGAGCCCTTTCACACCAGGAAAAGGATTCTCTCTCCTCCTGCCTTCTCCCCTTTCTCCCTTTGTGAAACAGCAGCATAATGCACATTGTCTGAGCCACCAGGTTGGAGTGGTCACTTTTAATTTGCTTTAAGGCTTAGCTTTCAAAGCCCAGTGATGTCTCACAGGTAGTGGTATGCTCTTGCCATAAAGTACAGAGAGATTTTTGTTGAGATCAGATGGGAATGGCAATGATAACAAATAAAAATCTAAATTAAGGGAGAGAGAGTAAATAAATTTTTAATCATACAAAATTTAATACTTATGTTATGGAAAAGAATATTAAAAGTCATTTTATAGAGAGTGAATTTATATTGGAGCTGATTTTAAAGTTGTGCAGCTTTGAGTGATATGATAATCATGTATTTTTCTCCCCCCTCAGCTGTACTAGGGGATTGAAATTTATATACTCAATAACTAGAAAAGAATCATAAAGGATCAGGCTGGAGGAATCTGTCTCACTCCATTTTTTCCTGTCACTCCCATAGCGATTTTAATATTTTTCTTATATCTCTGCTTATTTTCAGTGCCAAACATTGTTTTCAAATACAGTTGGCTTGAAAATGAGCACTTGAAGCTGCAAGCTTGTCAGCAAACTACCATGATTTTCAGGGACTACAATGAAATCTTTAGCTATAAAAAATATAAAATAAAAATAGGATGTCAGAGTATCCTGCCTGCTGTAAATGCAACTAAATAGTCTTATTGTGTGCTTTAATATTTTTAACTATTTTAAGCATTTGACTCTTGCTTTTTTTTTCTTTTTTTTTTTTGTCTTGGTGCTAAGGGAAAATGGATTTGCAAAAGCTAACATAACAGCACATTTATTTCTTTCACCCTTTTCAAATAGGAATTAAAGACAGGATAGTCTACTGAATAGACTGCCAGACTGAGAGTCAGAAAATAAGTTTCCTGCTATCAATTCATTGAGAAAGTCTATTTGCTTTCCTTTGCCTCAGTTTCCCATCTGTAAAATGAAGATAATGTAATTTATCATCCTGTGCAACGTGCTTTGCGGTCTAGAGCAGCAAGATAGAGAGAAGCATTATGATGAAATATTTTGGGGAAAATACTGATGAGTTTTAATGATTTAATTTCTTGCTTGTTAATTTTTTTTTCCATACTTAGCTTTTGATGCGCAAGCTGTTCTTCAATCTTTTCAGTGAGCTGTTGTTGGAGATGGCTGATGTATTGATCCCCAAACAGAAAATAAAGTGGGTTTTATGTAAAAGCACTGAAGTCAGATGGTTACGTGGTTTCACCTGGGAGTATCGGTGAACCATTTTCATCCACCCACAGCAAAGACAGGAAAGTAAAGAGAGACTATACAGTATTTCCAGAATTAGTTTGGAATAAGTGGAGAGATGTTCTGTCTGATTTAAACATGGCATAAGTGGGGAAATGGAAATGCCCTCTATATTTTTCCCCCCACAAAATCTTGTATTTATGTGCACCTCCCCACTATTTCCATGGTCTTTTTCTTGATGTGTTATGATAGCACAGGTCCAGTATGAGCATTTGCTTGAAGGGAGAAGTTTTTTTGCCTTTGGCATGGAGATGGACATCTCTAAAATATCTGGAAGATTATGAGAGCAAAGGCCAAAAACAAAAAAAAAAGCTTCATGGTATTCCTCACACAATAACCACGTATAGAGTCTCCAAGAAATTTAGCCCAATTTGGTTTCAGATAGCCCACAATGGCAACTATTTACCTGTGTCTTTATCTGTCTCTCATCTTTGTTGTCTGACCTACACATTTAGGTGACAGTGGATCCGTGACTACTTAGGTGAAGTGGGTATAGGTAACCCAGGGGTTAAAGCTGCTTTGTGAAATGACATGGATGATGTTTGATATCAGAATTTTGACAACAGATTTCATTGCCAGTGGTTGCTTTTGCTCATTCTAGTTTTCCAAACGACTGTCCTCTTTGGACACCCTCTGGAGCCAAGGAGCCCTGGAGGATGCACCAAAGGGTGAGCACAAAGTTTGGACTCCTGCTCTGAACTAGTTTCTGGATATTGGCTCCAGAGACTTCCTGGGCACCCAGACTTATGTGATGTGACTGTCAGTATGGGTAATAATGATCTCTCTGTCCAGCAAACACAGTTTGAATCCAATTTATGTGTGTTGTAGGTATAAAAATATATGCTGGAAAATACATGGACTAAGAATGGGTTTACAGTCAAAAGCCATTTACTTTATAGGAATTTAGAGCAGAGATGAGGAGATACAAAATTAATTCATTCAGAATATTTTGTGTATCTCAGAATTCTCAGAGGCTTTGAGAACAAGTATCTTATCTTGAAGGTCCCATAAATTGCATAAATAGGGATAGGCACTTAATGGATACCTCCAATATCTCTTTGAGAAGAAGTGGATGGTGTCTGCATCGAAGGCATTTGTCCAGAGACTTACCCTTTGTCACTTTTGAGCAACTGGACAAATAAAAGCTCGGGGATTGTGGGGTAGACTGCAATCAATTTGTGTTATCTGGCAGGAGATGATGGCTTTGGGAGGACTGGATGCATTCTCTCTCACCTCTGGGCCCTGAGAGGTACCTGCCCCTCTGAGGTCTTTGGTATCTGCACCTTTAGCAGGAAAAGTGAAGCGAGCTCCTCTTAGGTGGAAGTCTAACCTGCTGGCCATTCAGGTTTATCAAGAAGGCAAAGACAGAGCAGAGAGGTAAAAAGTCAAGGCTGTTCATGAGGAAGTGGTTTAATGTCTTTACCAATTGAAGTGTCTAAGCCAAATGAATGAACCAGCTAACTGAGCTAAAGGGGAAAGCATAATGCTTTCCATACTTTTAATAAAAGCAACAAGTTTTGTACTCTGAAGGCTTGCTTGCTGTAGTGTTTAAGGACAAAAAGCTTTAATCTTAGATGAGTGTTTGCCTGTTGTTAAACAAGAAACTTGAATATTTAGAATTTAAAAAGTTGAAGAAAGCTGCAAATCATAAGTCCAACAAAAACACTGAGAAACAATTTCTAAAAGACAGTTCTGTGTTAGGTCAGTGATCTGCACCTTTTGATGCAAAGTGTCACTTATATCCCTCTCACCTTTTGATTTCTCCCTGAACATCTGCTGTTGCATCACCTCTTGGTCACCTCACCCTGCCCAAGCGTCTCCAGGAATCACTGCCTGCTCTCTGGGGTCCCTGCCAACTCCTCTCTCTCTTTTCACTAACCCTGGGTTAGGGTTACTTTCTCCTTGCCCTTCCAGCACTTTATGGCTTTTTTTCCAAGATGGTCGTACAAGCAGAGATGAGGGACAATTCTTTGACTTGTACTTTGAGCCTGAGAGGAGCCTGGACCTCACTTGCTGGTAATTTGTACTCCAAAATGCTGTTCAGACAGTACCTTTGGATGCTTGACACAACAGAAGAGTTGGGAGCCTTTGATACAAGGAGTAACAGAAGATTTATTATGTTACAGGCTTGTTTAAGGGCTGGAGGGTTTGTAGTACAATTTATTGTGCTATTCAGGAGGTACTGTTTTTCCACATGCATTCAGTTTTGTTCTGCTGAGACACAATTTGTCTTCTCTGTGAGCTGACTGCTTGCTATTAATACCCACTCACCAGGATTTTCATAGGCTAACACGAAGAATTTTTTGTAACATGTTTCCTCCTCACTCCTCGCGCTCTGGCCTCTCCCTCAGGAAAGGACAACACTCAGGTATGAAAAGATCAAGTGTGGAGTAATTAAGTTATTTGTCTTCTCATCTCCTGACTGTTGCACAATCAAACAGTGTATTTTTAGAGGAGAGCTGGTTAATTGCTGTTAATGTTATCAGCATTTCAGGATGATTGGGAGGTGGTGAGTGAGTAAGTAATAGCAGTAGTAGGATGTCAAAAAGTATTAGTAGAGGATGCAATCAAAACCTCAAAGAGCTCATAGAGTACAAAAACAGGAAGTGTATTTCACTGTTGCCTCGCAATTTCCCTTTTCAGAGTTAGCACTAGCAGGGAGAAACCTGGGAGTGGTAGCAGGGCTATGGGTCGTGTGAAAAAGAAAACATTTTTTGCCCCTCCTGTTTGAGAAAGAAGAGGTTTTCACATCACTGCTTGTGCAGCTGATTGCAAAAGCATTTCCTCTCACTGGGCACGAAGTGTTCACCCTCCACACTGAACTTCATCTCGGGGTTGCTGTGAGGTGAGGGTCTGTGGTGGTGCAGGGTCTCCAGGCAGGTGCTAAGGAGAGCCCCCTTATAGTAAAAACCCAGCTTGTTAAAGCAGTTGGCAGGTTAGCAGTCACATACTTTTAAATCATAACAAACATAATTCAACCACCCACCATACACCACGATGTGAACACGTGATGGTTACATAACTTGTTTTCTACCTCTAATTCACTGAATCCCTTTCCCATTGTCCTTTTCTGCTTAGCCAAAGCAGCCATGGTTTTACCAGGCCTTCCCTTTGTAAGGGTTTTACATGGATGCAACAGGCTACTCCTGGAATCAAGGAGTCCTCTTGTCTCATCCTCAACACAGACACAGTCATCACAGGTTTCTATACCCATATGTACAGAGATAAGAAGAAAAGAGTTCTTGTTTGACATCAAGCAGAATGGACAAGTCCACATCTAACATGATTTAAGCCTCCTGTGCTCAGATACTCTTTACAACCAGTCTTCAAAGACTTTTTTTTTTTTTTTTTCTCTCAAGGGCATTGACTACTCCCAGCAACTCCCTCTCTGCTGGCAGTTTACTGTAAGGCTCTTGCTAAGAGTGAACCTTGAAAGAGCTTTGGGATGAGCAGAACTGACTAAAGCTCACTGTGAAATAGCCATGTTTGTGCTGTGGTCTGCATGTCAGGACAGGATTTGCACTGGCAGAGCCCAGAGAAAAAGTGAGAACAAAGGGAACCAGGACATTCTGGTGCCTCAGCACCATGCTGGGGACTGGTACAAAAGGAGTGAAGAGTGCTGTGTCCAATGAGATAGAGGAGAAATATCTACAGAACCAGAAATCTGCTGCAAGTGTCTTTTGTGAAATGGTCCATGGGCTTTTGATCATGTACATTTTAGTTTTATGCCTTGACAGACACAGGTTGGTATTTGACCTGGACCAAGATGATTTTTTCAAGGGACACAGTTCTGGCAAATTCTCAGTACCTGGGATCTTTCCTCTGCAATTTTCCTTCCCAGGTACTGACACAGCATTATTCTTTATCAAATCAGAGCTAACACTTCCACAGTGAAAGAAATATAATTGCAAACCAGCTGAAAATTAATGTTATAGTCTTACAATCCATGTCACAATCCTGATGACATTTGTAGTACAATATTATAATGATGGGGAAGAGGGAATAATTTTAATGGTTGACCTTAGCATTCAAATAACATCTAATAGCTGCAGCTTTGCTCAGAAGATATGTGTCAATGTTCAATTTCCAAATGTGGATTTAGAATGCCTGAATTTAGTGCCTGCATGGAAGATTTGGGTTTGTTCATCTGATGGGGAAAATACAATTTAAAAAGTTAAGGTAGGAATTTCTGTTCCAGCTGCATTTAGCAATGGAACTTAAAGCTCTCAGCTTGAAAGTGAGAAGCTTTCACTCTCTCTAATGTTAAAATGAGAAAGGAGAAGGATTATGAACCCATACTGTTGAATTCAATAAACACAACAAGGGAAGTCTGTCCTTGCAGAAAATAGAATTGTAAATCAATGAGAGAGTGATTAAGTGCAGAAGAAACAGAGCCCTCAGTAGGGTTTGCACTAACCATGGAAGTTTAGCAGTACACTCTCCCATCTCAAACACAACTGGGGTTTAGTTAACAATATCTGGCCTAATGCCATCAATAAAAATGGCAAGTCATGCTCAAAACACTCACAGAGCAGCCAAGTTTCATTTTACAGCAGGAAAAGTCAAGGCACAGTAATGGAGAAATTATTCTCAAGGAATTGCTGTGTCACATAGGTCAGATAGGTCTTGTTTTTAACTTAGTGCATCTTTCTGGTCTCTGAATAGGCCAGTGGGATGCCTAAGTACAGTGAATGCTTTCAAGGTCTAATGAGGTGTAGTCAAAGACCTTGGACAAAACCCAGGGACTCCCAAAGGCAACTCTGCATATTCCAGTCTGTCTGAGGAAGACCTAGCAAACATACAGCAAAATAGACAGAAATGTCTGTGCTAAGAACAAAATATTGCTCATTCTGAGCTGGGTTTTGGTACTTCCGTAACATTTAGATGTGTAGCTTCAGAAGTGAACTGTCTGGGAAGGGTTGGTGAAATGTTCTGTATATTTGATGCATGTTAAAGCCAGGAAATTTAAAGATTAGCTTACTCCTTTTTCCAGTGGAATGCTTTGTGGGCAGGAGAAGACTGGAACTGCACTTGTCAGAAAATACCAACATGTTCCCTGCAGTCTAAGAGGTGGCTCTACCAAGTGTCTGTCTTAGCTGACATCTATACTGTTGGTATGTTTCTGCTTTGGTTTTCATTCTGGATGCACATCCTATTCTGAAAGGTCGCTGCAAGGGAGAAAAATCAGCTCAGGATGTGTAATTTATGAATACATCAAAGAAATAAAGAATGCCACTACAATGGAGAGAGAAAATGAAGGGTAGAGCAATGATCATATGAAAGAAAATATCATTCCTTACCCAGACATGATGTCATTCTCTTGTGATACAGGAAAGGACTAGGGAAATGCAAAATAACTCTAGCTATGAGGGCTTGAGAATTCCCTGAGGGTGACTGTGGATAGATTTGTGTGATTAGTCATGCTCCATGTTTGGTTCAGTGTCAGGTTTAGTCCAAGACTGAGGTCAATAAATGAAAGGCAAGGAACAGAGTGAGGGGAGAAGGCAAAGACAGCTGTCAAAGATGGAGCTTTAGCTGAGAGTGGAGAGCAGGTGAAACACCCCTCTGGATGGTGGTGCGAAAGGAGCACAAACTACTCCAGTACTACCACCTGTCCTCTTGGGACACTTCCTAAACGGTTTGGTGTTTGGTTTTTTTTGTTGTTAGGTTTTTTTTGGTTTTTCACTTTTTGTTTTTGTTTCCTGTCTGGTGGAGTGACATCTGTCTAATGTCAACCTGAAAATTAAGGATTCCCCTTCTGTCAGAGAGTGTTTCTGAAAGTAAGCTACCCTTTGAAAAAGAACATATTAAGAATGCAGAGAAACTGAAATGTAGAAGCAAAATATTGACAGGCAATACAGAAACATTTCCCATATTGTCTTACTCTTTTTCACTGGGAAGCTTTGCTTATTCCTCAATAAATCTCCATTATTACTTTTTTAAAGCTTCATTGCTAACCAATGGCAAAAAATTTGTCTTATATGTCCCACCATTACACATTCCATTGACATAGGAAGTGAGTGGCATTATCTGGAAAGGAGAGCTCACCGTCTAGGTGATTTCAGCCAATCGCAGATGATGATATTGTATTACCAGTTTCATAATATAAATGAAAAAGATGGCCTTCATTTTGATGAAAGCTGTAAAGTAGCTATTGTGCTTGTTTTGTATTGCAAGGTCCAAATGTATTATTTATGCAATTTTCCTTTTGAAAGGAAAAACTGAAAGAGACTATTTCATTTTGCAGCATTCAGTCAGGGCTATTGTCTCATGAATGTGAACATTCCTGCATTTTATCAGCTCCGAACGCAGAAGGCAACTCACAGATCACACATAGAAAGGATTTTTCAAAGTTTGAAAACTGCTTTTTAAAAAAGCTAGACCCTAATGACTCGAGATATTATTTGTGCGTGCCTGTAGGCTGAATCAACACTTGGCCTATCAGAGTGTACACAGAGCAGCGTCTTTTTCAAGGTCTTAAACAGCTTTGATTGAATCTTCGTGCACGTTAAATTGATAATGCAAGCAGCCTGTAATACACAATATTCATAACAATGGGATACATCTTCATTTGTAAATACGCACTTTTGTGCCAAGTTAGCACATATTCAGGGATCTCCGAGCCACTTATCGGCGTGACAGCAGCCTGGTATTGCTGCTCTGGTGCAATAAATATTGCCACTCTTCTGGAGGTGGGGAAACTGAGGCAGGTGCACCTTGAAAGATTTGCTTGGGGTTGTAAGGCCAGCGCTGATAGTGTGGGAAAGGTCGCTGGCATTAGCCCATTAGACAGTCTGTGACACATGGAGTCACTCCCTTGGACCTGCTGATGCTTATGTCTATGGAGAAAACACTCACTGTAGAGAGATGTTGAGATTTTTGCCTGTCCTTGACACCAGCAGAAATTAGATGTTTGCCCTTGAACACCCATATGCAAAGAGGTTGGTTACTCTTTGGTAGAGAGACACATTAAAGCTTAAATTGATATTCAACCTCTTCCCCTATGTACCTAATTAAAGGCTCACTTCTGAGATACATATTTTCTTGCCTGTTTTTTTTTTTTCTTTTTTTCCTCTCAAAACCTGTCCACTTTTAGTGCAATGCCTCTGAAAATTGCTATTAAAAATATACTACAGTTTTGTCATTCAACTTTTGTTGGACACAATATATTTCTCACTGTTCCTTCTTGTTTTCTGGGATAGTGTAGACATGCATATATATGACATATATATTTAAATGTTAGTTTACCTGTTGCCCTATCATGAAATTAAAAAAAATTAAAAATTAGTGGAACCACTCATATCCCCAGTGAAGTCACACAATTCATTTCTGAGAGGGACTTACAGTAGACATTCCTGAGGGTTAAATAAAGGTTATTACGTTTTAATAACAATTCAGGAATTAAGTTTACATTTACTGTTTTCATATACCCATAGATATTGTCTTTGGGGGACCTAATTGCAGCTTTGCAGTACCTGAAGGGACTCTACAAGAAAGATGGAGAGAGAGTATTGACAAGGTCATGTAGTGACAAGGGGGAATGACCTCAAACTGCAAGAGAGCAGGTTTAGTTTGGATATTAGGAAGAAATTCATTATTGTGAGGGTGGTGAGGCCCTGGCACAGGTTGCCCAGAGAAGCTGTGGCTGCCCCATCCCTGGAAGTGTTCAAGGCCAGGTTGGATGGGGCTCTGAGCAACCTGGTCCAGTGGAAATTATCCCTGCCCATGGCAGGGGGTTGGAACAAGATGATATTCAAGGTCCCTTCTAACCCAAACCATTCTGTGATTCCCCAGTCTTACAATACTCCTCAGCAGTAGTGAAAGTAATAAATTATTTCTGTGGATGTTCCTGGCCGAAGTCCATGAGTATAACCAAAATCATATACATGGTAAATTTTGTTTTAGCTGGATGTAGGGTTACTGCAGTTTAGAACAGAAGTCCCTATATCCATTCATGTTAGGAGGCACCAACAGTAGCAACACTGCAATCTTTGCCACATTTGCAAGTCTCACCATCCATTGTTTTCTCCTCTACATTCCCAGACATATTTGGCTTCCCAGGAGTGTAAACTGATATGTTGTGTTTAGAAATACTTAAGGGGCTGTAACCATAACACACAAGAACAATACTTAATGGATAACATATGCAATAACAAAAATCGAATAAAACAACGTTACACTGCAATATGGGGTTAATTCTGCGCAGATCTGGTACAGACATGAAAATGAATACTTGTCATGTAATCAAATGGAAAAAATAATGTAAAAGAAATATTCAGGTTCACTGATTGTAGTTGTGCTAATGTTAGATTACAGTTATCTGTCAGCTCTAAGTACTGGCACACAATACTCCGGATACTTACTTTTCTTAACTGTCTCAATTTGTATTTAAAGCTTGCTTTTGGTGACATTCTTGCCATGGGAATTCACTTGCTCCTCAAAGTGAACACAAAGTGAGTGATAAAGCAGTGAATCTGATCTTTTTAGAAGTTCAGATAAATGCATACCTGTTTTTCTTCTTGTGATTCACCTTAATTCATCTATTAGTGACAGCAAAAAGAAATCTGCTGTTTCCATGCCTGTGTCTCAAGCAATGATAGGAAAGATAGGGTGTAGGGACTGGAATTGTCCTGATTGAACAGTTTTTCCTAAATCTCAGTGTGTTTTAATTGTTGTAGTAACAACTAATTGTTAATTAGTTGTACTTTTATCCCCTGAATTAATGAAATCAAATATTTTGCTTTTGTCTCAGGTATTTCTTCCCATTTCAGGGTTAGTGCACCACTGAAATGATGACAAGTCTTTTACTTTGGGTGCTGGATAAAAAGATATACTGGAGAATAAAATTGTTGGCATACAGAGTAAATTGCTGTGGACTAGCAATTTAGCAACAGATTTGGGCAACAGGTATTGCTCTCTCGCCAGCATTCCTGTCATTGTCTGAGGCAGATGGCTCCAATTTTATACACAGTTTTTCAGTCTGTAAAAGAGAGATTGTATATTTATTCATCAAAACTAAACAAAATGAGCAAAAAAGCCCACAACACAACTTTTTCTCTTCCTGGTCAGTGAAATAGGCTTGGAAGAAAATATAGTTTTATTTGGAAAATAAGTCTCCATTATGCATTTGAATATGAAAGGTAGAAATGCCTAAAAAATGAGGATAGGTTTCTTCTCACAAAACATCTTTTACTTCATACAGAAAAATGTAGCAAGGAACACAGGATTCTTCTCAATCAAACCTTCAGCTCTTAATGGTTTAATTTGGGAAACAGATTAATTTCATACCAAATAGTGATCAGTAAAAGTTGTGATGCTGCCCCACCTGGGTTCTGTGCCATTTGCCAGTATGGAAAACTGCCCCCTTGTCCTTCTGCATTTCTTTTAATTCTTCACGTATTTCTTCTGAGCTGCTCAAATCTCCAATTTTGCCCTTCCCAATCTCCACACCTCTGATAATACATAACAGAACAAGAGAGCAGGATGGTGTTTTGTCTTTACAATGGTCTGCAGATGTAAAGGGGAGCAGGTGTCACACAGCCTGCCAGAGGTGGCTCAGCTCTGCCTGGATGGGAAGCTCAGCAGGGCCAGGGCTGAGGTGGATGGTATTCTGAGGGTGGCTCTTATTCAGCTGTAGGAACCCAGACATTCAGGATGGGTGGTAAAAGAACCCTCAATATCTACATTGTAAAAGCCCTTGCCAAAAGGCAGTGCCCCAGATGGATTTGAGGCTCTGGTTTAAGCTACGTTGTTCATGGGCTGAAGAAGTGTAGAGTCCAGGCTTTCTGCCTTTGATAAGAAAGAAATTCCTTCCACTGGAACTAAATCCTGACAAAGAACTGCATGATGAATTCTAGGTGGAATGACAAAGACATCCCTTCTTGGGAAGTTAATATATTACTTAAGATCTGGCAACAGCTTAACTCCAGACATGCTGTTGCTTGTCTGTGAGGGTAACTCTGACATCCCAGGGAGAAAGTTTACTTCCTTCACACCTGGTCTTGTGTGCTATTAAACCATCACAGCAGCTGCTGAATTATTTATCTTTTTCCAGCAGACAAAAACTAGTATTCCAACCAACACCCCCCTTGCCCAAGAGGAAAAAGCAGTTTGAAGGAGAGAATGCATTACAAAATCTGCAGTTACAAAAGTTTACACCATTAAGCATTTAGGGTTTACATAGAGAGCAGTGGCATGCAACAGCAGGCACATCCCTAAGCGATTTTTCTGCAATCAGAATTTCATTCATTACCCAATTTTCATGCAAGTCCCCTGGCATTTGAAATATGGTTCAAGGTAGGTTTCCCAAGGGCTCTCCCCGTCCCATAATAACTGATTTGCAGTGTCCAAAGACAGATCTAAATATCTTTGGCTCAAATTACTTAAGGCCTGCAGAGCAGGATCCTCTGTCATCCTCATCACATCTCACACCTACAGAACAGATAACAGATTAATATCAGGTCTCCAACATTTCATCAGTGTCTCCAGCTAAGGCACCTTGCATTATTTTATCTGGAAAAGCAGGAGGAGGTGAATGGAAATGTATTTGCACTCTACAGGAGAATGAGGGTGTGGATGGCAAAGAGAAAGAAAGGGGAAATGAGCAAAGGTTTCTTTTGGTATTACAGGAAAAGGAACAAACCTAGTCCTGGCAAAGTTCTCTGTTCCGATTATGTATCCAGTTTTATTCAATCACTGGAGTGCTGTGTCTGACACTTGGTCAATAGTGCAATCTACCACTGATCAGAATAAAACAGCCACCCTAGAATTCCTTGGAATTTCATTAGTTTCTTTTCAATGTTGTCTTTTAACTAGGTGATTACTTAGAAACACAAACTTACATCATGATCCCATGCATTTTCACATAAAGAGCCCAAGACCCTAAACAGTGATATGATTTTTTTTTGTCAGAAACACTGTTCTTAAACAATTTCTCTTTTGTAAAATAAAAAAAAAAATAAATAAAATATAAAAGAGAAAAAAAGTCCTAATATAATCAAAGCCACAGATGGTTTCCGCATCTCAAAATTATATCTGCTCTTCCCAGGTTCAGAATTTTGGAGTCTATGTTTTAGTTATCACGTAAATGACCTCCTAGTCTAAATCCATTTTCAAAAGCTTTTTTTTTTAAAAAAACCCATTATTTATAATTCTTTCTCGGTGATTCCTGTAAATGTGTCAATTAACACAAATTCCTTCCACGAATTTCTGCAACAAACTGGCTGAAATTTTTCTCGTCTTCTCTTTCAATATCAATTTCATGACTTTGAAGTCAATGGAAACAAAACAGGAGGCTGGCTACTGCTTAGGTTCATGGGAATTAGACACACTGTAGTTTATCACTGGGGGCAATACAGGTACCTTAAAAACTTGCTCTTTGGTTTTAAAGGAACAGTGAACACCACATTTTTACTCTTGGGGAATATTTGGTGCTAGATTTGTGCTGTCCTACTCTACTGACGCTTTCTGTAGAACTGTGATTAAAAAGACAGCGGTTGTGTTACATGGTGATGATGATGATTGTGAAAAGCTCCAAGGATAACTGAACCAGAATGTGCAATTAATTCTTTTACTGCACTTTTTTTGTTTAGTTGGTTGGCTGGCTGGTTGTTTTATTTTTTTTTTTTTCACAATTACTTCCTTTTCCTGGCACCTTTTTAGCTCAATGTCTGACCTGGGTTGCATCATGCTCTGCAGGATTCATCGTGAGTCCCTATTGACTGCCTCCAGCTGGAAAGTTTTTCCAAGATAAGGTGAAAACAATCCAGTCTGCCTGGAGGCTGATCCAGGGCAAGGAGTGGCCCTGCTTTGAAAGGTTGTCTGAAAGGGCATGTTTGCACCCAACTCTGAGATGGAATCCAAAGTAAACCTGATTTCTCTCTAGGAAAAGGCTGAGGCAATCCTATCTGGCCCTCTCTAGTTTAACGTAATCTATAAGCATCTCTCTTAAAGTGAGTCTGTCTACTGAACAGACTATCCTCTTCTATCTTAGCTGTCCCCTAGGACAAAAACAAGGGTCATCCTTGGCTCAGCCTGTTCCCCAGGCTGAACCAGGAGATTTGACTAAAAAATAACATGAAAGGATCATCCAGCAATCCCCTGAAATAATCTCCTCCTGCTATCACCCTCAACCTATTGTGACACGAATGCATGCATTGTGTAACCTATTCAGTCCATATTCTGCATTTTTTTTCTCCTAAAGCATAATTTCATCCTTAATTTTTGAAGCATTGCTCATTTCTCTGTTTTATTCTTTTCCTGCTCAACAGCCCTTGTTTTGCATAATTCTATTTCACTATTGTCTCAGAATTCCTACTCAGCCTCTGATGTCTTCATAGCCTGCAATTTCCTTAGCTTCTCTCTTTGTCATAGTCTTACCTTTCATTTTCCCAGTCTTCTTCATGGTCCAGAGGAGCTTTTGCCTCTCCAATTTTTTGCCTGTAGAATAAATCTCCTATGAAATCTTTTTTGGTTTCTTCCTCATTTCCTCCTTTAATCTATTCAGTAGTTTTAGTTTCCATGCATCTTTCCTCAGTAGCCTCCTTGTCTGGGTGCTTCCCTCAACACACACCTGCCTTTTCCAGCTCTGTCCTCAACATTTGGCAGGTTTGTCTGCATTTTTGCCCTCTTACAACTCATTCATCTCCAATAACTTCAAGCTGCATATAAAAGTGTTGTTTAAGGAAAAAAATATGATGTGATGACATGGACATCTTAGTGGCTCATCTTCGAGTGTGATTGAGTCCCACCAAGCTCTGGAAGCTGTAGTATTCTTCTGCACCAACAGATGAAGAAGAAAGTCCAGGCATCAAAGTGAAAAGAAGTAGGGAGGAAGGGCAGTGCCCTTTAAAATCCACTCTGGGTTGTTTGTTTGTTTGTTTGGGGGCTTGGTCTTTTACCGCTGTCTCATTAAAATACATTGAAATTAAAATACAAACTGTATAATGACGCCTAATTAACAGCAAGATCAGACCAATCTCTCTCCTTAGGAGAGTTCTTGCAGCACAGTTGTGCTGGAGGAGGCTGTGTGCAGGGTCAGGTGGTTGGTGTTCAGCACAGCTGTTAGGCTGTGTCCATCAGCTGTAACCTCCTCTCCTGTTTGCTCCTTTTGTTGTTTACAAAATGCAGCGACAGAACATCTTTTGTCCTTGCCAGTAGATGCAGCTGTTTAAGCAGATTTTTTTTTTTTTTTGGATGTGAATTCAATAGCTGGGATATGGCCTTGATGTGCACAACAACCTCCCCAAAAGGTGTGAAAATAAGAAAGAAGCTATCCCCAAACACTTCCCCGAGTATGTGGAGGTAACATTATTCTACTATGTAATCTATCAATGTTTTTTTTTTCCTGCCATTCAGTAGCACCTAAAGGCCCAAGATTTATAATAAACAACACCTTATTTGAGCCTGCTTCTAACCTTCATCTTGTGAAGGGAATAATTTTGATAAGCTGGCATCCCCTTGCATCCTTGGTTGTTTGTTTTTGTTTTTTTTTTTTTTTTTTTTTTTTTAGCAAAGTCAGTCATACCTTTGCCTGGAAAGCATTTTCATCAAGACTGAAATGTAGGTCCTCTGGGTTAAAACAAATTGTTCTTCTATGGAGTGGTCATCTGCAGTATTTCTCACATAAATTCTAGACATTGGGGTGGTTTTATAAGGAACTTAGGGATGGTGGGAGACTGCCTGGGATGGGCTTACTCTAGGAGTAGTAGAAACCACAGAGAGTGCACATCAGTTAGAGGGCAAGTTGTGGAGCTCAGTGCTGGGAATTCATCCTTTCATCACCTGCTTGAAGCAGCTCAAGATGATGAATCAGCAGAAACCTCTGCCTCTTTTCCTGGTTCCAAGGGTAGTTCAAGTCATCAATCAGCCCAAGTCTGTAAATATACATATGCCTGGGCTCATTTGACCTCTTCTTTTACAGCTTCACTCTTGAAACCACCTATACTGATCATGATTTCTTCCTTCTTTAAGAGCAGGTTTAGGAACCTCTGACAAAGGAAGGGTTTCTTTAGACATGAATGGTTACACTGGAATTGAGGTTTTTTGTTTGTTTTTGTTTTTATTTTTTTTTTCAGTAAACCACTGCATAGCAACGCATTTGTGCAGAAATATACAGCTATTACAGGTATTAAATGAAAATAAGTTGATGTTACTATCAAGTTAATGGACAAACCAATTACTATGTTGTCTCCAAAAATTACATATCATAAACAAACAGAAGAGAGAACTGTGTGTTTTGCTTTAGTGTCATTTCTCTGCTAAACCAATATGTTTTCTTTGGACTGTGAATAACGTAGGCTGCTGTCTTGTGAATTTTCCTCCCAGACTGCATTTATTTTATATTTTATGTTAAATTTTTGCTTAATTTTCTTTCTAAAACAAATCTGAATCACCAATATCTGTAGCAGGCAACTACTGCAATTTGAAAACTGGTTGTGTCTTTCAGTTCTGACAAAACTGTGAGACAATACTTTTTCTGTGGGTGAATTTATGGTTATACTTACGGTGAGGATCTTCTGAGAAATGACTTTTGAGTGTTTTCAATAGATTTATTACTTTTTTATTATTATGGTGGCATTTTCCTCTCTTTGGTGCTGGTAGTGATTTCAGAAAAGCAAAATAAAAACAAAAAAAAGGGTAAACATTAGCCTTTGCTGAAGTTTATAGACTGAATCTAAAGTAAATGCTGGTGTTATAAAAAAACATAAATATAAGGTTTGATCTTTAAAGATAAGACAGGTGCTTCACCTATAGCTCTTTTAACAGAAGATGTGATGAGATGATCCATAGCTATCAACTTGTACTGTAAAGGTGTTATTTGTGGGGAGTATTTTGTAATTTTCTGGGTTTGTTTGACTACAGGAAGACTATAAGGGAGTATCTAATTGTTGATAATGTTATTTTTTAAGAAGTGAAGTTAGATATGGCTTTAGATTATTGCTTAATTTCTCTGTGATCCATCAATCTAATACTAGTTACTTCAAATGAAGTTTAGCCAAGTTTATGAAGATAAAGAAACGTTTTTTAAATGCTAAGATATGAAAGTAGGTAGTGCCACACAGTGAAAGGCATGGAATAAAGTCTTAGGTTTTTTTCATAAAGAGTGAAAATACAGGGAAGTGATTACACAGAGTTATGCAACAGCTCACTCTGCAAAAATTAAAAATATTATTGGCTGGAATAAACTCCAGACTTCAGGGCAGGTGTTTAGGCTTTTAACTACTACAGTAAAAGACAAACTGAGTCTTCAATAAAAGAAAATCAGTAACAACATCACCATCTAGCATAAGAAAATGAATGCTAATATTTCAACTGTATCATACCTACTTCAGTTGCTAACTCTCCAAAACTCTGTCTGCACAACATGTCAAGGAAAAAAAAAACAACTTCTTAAACACTTTTTTAGCTCCTCAATATTCTGCTTTATGCAAGGAATACAAAAATGTCAATGAGTACATGGGCTGTATGATCATCTGCCCTATAGTGAAGAACAGGCAATGTGTTATGAACTGAAGCTGTAACCAGACAACAGATAAAGGAAATCTCCTGCGGTAAATGCACCCCTCCACTGTCTCCCTGTCTGTTGAAATCTGAGAGAGGACCAGCATGTTAAAAAATCAGGGTAAACTATTTTATCATGGACAAGTAATAGAGTAGGAAAAGATATTAAATTGCAACCCTGTTAGAAAGTTTGAAATTTAGCCAAGTTAACTTTCCTCTCCTCTATCCCTTCATCAAAAATGCTTTTATAAATTGAGATGTATGAACCAAGGCATTAATTTGGTAGCTCCTTTTTTCCTCTGTCCCAGCTGATAGATATTAAATTTTGTACTGAGCATTTAAAATTGTTTTCAGCCATCAGCCTGGGAGGCCTTCCCACCCTATTGAGGTAAATTGGTTTAAAATGCACAGAAAATGTATATTATTTTCCCCTGCCTTTCTGGGGCTCTCAAAATATTTTACCTCCTTCAAATCAAGAGTAGAAAGTCTGTAAAAAAATGAATTTTAAATCTCTGATTTATATCAGCAACAGAATCTCTTTACCCAAGGAGCAGCATTTCTTCCATGCTTTTGGGTGTTATCTTATATCGAATTCTGACCCTTTGGTAAGGAGTCTTCTTTTGACTCACAGATTTTCTGGGTGTCATAAGCACACTGCCTTTACTTTTAATCAGTGCTCAGTTTGGGGAGCTTGGTAGTCAGGTTATAATCAGAACTACATCTAACAGAGTGGTGGTAAAATAAAACACAGCAAAAAAACCTAGTATGCAGAAAAATGTGCTTCCTGGAAGAATATGGATGGAGATTTAAGTTTGTTCTTCCTGCCCCTACTTGCACAAATCTCCACATGTCACAGAAGCAAGGGATGACCAAGGAGATGGTAGCCAAATGCTCCAATAACTTTCTACTTGCTCTGGAAAAGTTACAGCAGCATTGTAGGATGCTCCTTTTGACCCAGCTTGTTGGCTGGTATTAAAGCTGTGTAAAAGTGCTGATAGTTTGATACTGAGTCATTAGAGCATGTGAGACTAGATCTGGAAATGAAGGAGAAGACAAGGGTTCATCAGAAGAACCTCTGAAGTTGTCCAGAATGGGAGGAAACTCAGACTCTTTTTTATTTTATTTTTTTTTTTAAATTTTTTTTTGCATGATCTATGTCCCATAATTCAGTCTGTATGAGCTGTGGCTTGAAGCTGTATGGGAAAACAGCTTGCTTATAAATAGAAAATTAGATAGAGCACTATGCCATATATATCCCAACACCACAGTCATTTCCTGGCACTGATAGTTTATGAACATGAAAACAAAGGTTTCTGCCAAAGCTGCCACCTGTAATGAACCAAGGTACAATTTAAATGTTAACTCTGCTCTAATGACCGTGATCATGACCAGTATGACTGTGAAGTCATGGTAATCTAGTTATTTGTCCTCATATTCATGAATTGAAAAATCACGCTTGCATATATCAAGTGCCAGAGCACAGAAAAAAAGGGACATTTTTGATGGTCCTTGAAAGATTTTGGGAGGAGGAAGAGTATGAGCCCAGAGTACTCTAAATTAGAGTCTAAAGCAATCTTCTTCATAACTCTTCACTTACCTGGCTAAGATGAAGGAAGTGGGCTGAGACTTAATGTAAGAAAAAACTACAAAGCTGGTGGATAAGGTCTGGTCCAGAGGTACAGGCCAGTCTTTTCCAATCCCAGAGAAAGTGTGGTGAGGATCATTAGACAAGATATGTTCTAAATATCCTTCCCAGGAGAGGTAATAAGTATCCCAGGCCCTCTGGTTCCAAACTGATTCAGTAGAAAAAAATGATGTAGAGGAAGATGAGTTTCAGTGTTGTTGAATTCTTATGAAAGAGTCCTGGGGATTTCAGGCTAGGGGAGCACTGTTTTCCAGATAGAAGTCACCACAAAAGCAATTTTCTTACAGAAAAATGACCTTCTTGCTTCCCTCATGGAGGAGAGTGCTTTCTTGTCTCTATCCCTGCTTTTCAGAAAGCATTGAAGTTTATGCCAATGCACATCTCTACCTCTGAACTCCACACTAGTAATTCTCCCTTGACAAGATGAAGGAGCACACAGACATCCATATTTACCAGACAGATGCCATGTCAAAGCCAGTGTTTGCATTTACTGTTGCTATTGGGCTCATCTCTGAGGGTTTCCAAGATCTTCAAATCCATGGAACCAAAACCCTTGTTTGCTGTACTGCCTTTCACATTTACACAAAATGGCAATTAATATTTGATTATTTTAATTATAAATATGTGTGTATTTGATTAATTCATGTATAAATCGAGTTATCAGAACATGCTTTATTTTATCTCTGCTATTACCTGAATATATCAAACCTACAAACAAAGCCCAAAAGAATTTTCCAGGCAATCTCAACCACAGGGGGTTCATGTGTTCCACTGTCCTAACAAATATTGGAACACTGATTTGAATGAGAACAGACCAGTAATGCTTTAGTAATCACTATATTTAGTGAAAGTATTACCTTTTTTTCTTTCTTTCTTTCCTTAACTCTCTCAGTACAAGTATATGATTGATTTCCTCCTGGACAAATGTTTTTAATCCAATTTAAAATATATTAACATAGTGCTTTAAAAGGTCCAACATTTTAAGGTATGTTAATTTTGTGTTTACATTTTACACACATCTAGTGAGACCAGTACAGATGACACCCATTACTGCATGTTTTACTCTTCAGAGAAGAGAAAATAAGAAATAGCAGGAAAATAAAGAAACGATAAATTTTGCGGGGTATTCAGTTTCTGTTCTGATTCTGAGTGCACCACAGAGTATTGATACATAGCTCATTCACACACTACTTTCAAGACTACTACACAGTTTTTAAAATACTACTTTAAAAAGTACTTTTAAAAATAGTACTACTATTGAATTGTCTCAATCCTGCTATGGTGATGAGAAACAGGAACCGGTAGAGTCCAAATGTATATTGGAAAATATTTTACGCTGTCTTTTGTGAACTCTGTCAAATTCCCAGTGCTTTTTCAGGATTTGTTCCTCCACTCCTGCTCAGCCTGGGTGTTTTCTTCCCACTGCTTTTCCTCATGTGTTAGGGTACAGCCAGGGACAGCGATATGACATATTGCAGATAACATCCTAACATATTAAATAAGGATGTTCAAACACAGTGACAGATCCCGTTGTATGATGATACATCAGGGCAGCTCAAAGATAAGAATTTTAATATATTCTATTATAGAATCACTTAAGCTGACTAAGTGATAGCTGTGGGGGGAATGGAATAGCTTGTAGCTTCCAGAAAGGGTTAAGAGACCAGAAATGGGAAATACCTGGGTGCTACAGGGAGACAGAGGTAGGAGTAAGCAAAATAAACCTGTGAGAGAAAAAATCCTTGATCTCTTTGAGTGATACATGATACAGCAAATGTAATTTTTTTTTTCTTACATGGAGGATGCGATGTCCTCAATTTATGTGACCTGCAAAGGCAATATTTCTGAACTGTCCCCAGCAACATCTTTTCTACAATTTCTCTGAGTATAAGCTATGAATACTTACAATTAGATCACAGAACCTCAGAATAGTTTGGGTTGGAAGGGACCTTTACAGTTCACCTAATTTAACCTCCAACTTTGGCAAACAGGACCATCAACTAGATCAGGTTTCTCAGAGCCCTGTCCCATCTGACCTTGAATGTTTCCAGGGATGGAGCATCCACCACTTCTTTGGGCAAGTGCCCCACCACCCTCTTTGTTACATCTACCTCTTTGTCTAAATCTACCCTTGTATAATTTAGAACCATTATCCACTGTCCTACTACAACAGGCCCTGCTAAGAAGTCTGTCCCATCTTCCTTATAAGCCCCCTTTAGGTACTGGGAGGCTGCCCTAAGGTCTCCCCAGAACTTCTGTTCTCCAGGCTGAGCAGCCCCACCCCTCTCAGCTCATCTTTACAGGAGAGCTGCCCCATCCCTCTGATCAGCTTTGTGGTCCTCTTCTGGACTTGCCACAACACGTCTTTCCTACACTGAGGACTCCAGGGCTGGATGCAGCACTACATGTGGGATCTCACCAGGGGGGACGACAGGAGGGACACAATCATACCCAGGACCTCCTGGTCACCACAGATACTTTGGTGGTATGAGCTTGCCTCATTTTTCTTAAACCTCTGCATCTCAGTCCTTTTCATTTCTAAATTTCCTTAGATACTTATCACTGTGAATGCTATCAACTGTTTTAAAATGGGGGGGGGGG
>VZSR01001863.1:3349468-3376968 GCA_013398615.1 Brachypodius melanocephalos
ATCTGTATGGCTTGACAACATCACCTGCTTTAGGGTTTTTCCTAGTTAGTGCTTCTGTATTATGTCTATTTCATCCTTCTTTCTTGAACCTGGCAGCCTGCTGACAAACCTGGCAGCAAATCCATGTAAAAACAGTGGCTTTGGTTGTAGGGAAAGGTGCCCCCAGATTTAAAAAAATACCTGCTCTGATGGTCTTTGCATTTTGGTATCAATTATTACCTATTTTTCGCAGGAGGCCTCAGTGAGGTAGATTCTTGTTTCTTCACCAGAATTTGGACTTCTAGATTTTTTTTAATGAGTGGCCATATCTTGAGAAGAATTGAGCCAGTAGGGGCACAGAGAAAATGTGGATTGTTTTGCGTAATACTAAAGAAAGGATTGCCAATTGGAATCCTTGTGCTAACAGAAAACCAGAAAGCTACCAATTTTTAATATATATTCTTTAGACTTAGACTATTCAAGAGTCCTGTGAGTATTCAACCCTTTGTACTTTATCTGTCAGCATTGTGCCTTTTTCTGCCCTCTTAATTTTCCAAAAAGAAAAGAAAAAAAAATAGAGGGGGGAACAAAAATACTTGAATCTTAATCAGTCTGAAAGGGAAGAGTTTCTTAGTGCCTTTTATTTTAGTATACATTCCTTGCTGAGTTAGTTTTGATTTTTTTTTTTCTTCACTACTTAATTAAAACCAATTAATTTTTCTTAGAAAATTGTCATTTAAGCAAAAAATATTAAAAATATCTCTTATGGAAAAGACTAAGTTTTATCTACAACACTTGTTTTCATCAGTTTTGGGTAAACTGGTTTATTTTGAGATGCAGCTTTTTAAAAAAAATCCAAGCAAAGCAGAACAGCAAAGTGTAGTCACAAAGAAAAAAAAAATTTAAAAAAAAGGAAAAAAAAGGTTATTTGCTGTCCACTCCATTTGTTCAGATCCACCAGGTTATTGATAAATGCAGGACAGTGGCTTTTGTCCCAGTCAGTGTGGAAAGGTCCTGTGCAGAGAGGTAAATCAGGAGGGGAGGAGAAACCATCAGAAGAACTCTGGGCGATGTAGCAACACTAAACCATGAGACAGGAACAGGAGGAGAGGGTGGGAGGAAACACTGCAGACGTTTTGAATGTGGGCAGCTTGAATGTGGGAAGAATGAGCCAAATATTAGTTAGCTAGTGTTCAACTGCAGGAGGATTTAGCAGGCAAATCTGTGAGAAGACAGAAGAATTTGAATACCAGCTAAGAAAATAGTTTGCAACCAAGTTCTATTTAGACAGCTGCACTATAAGACACACAATAGTTTAAAAATTAACTGTGCTGCAGTGCGTGTGTGTGGGTGGGTATAAACGGCAATAAAGCACAGGAGTGTGCCTTTCATACCTGTGTCTCTTAGAGCTGATGCAGATGTATAAGTGATATTTTCATTCTGCAAATGTCTATGTGTAGGAAGAAAATGTAGCTGGTTAAGAGGCCATAAGCGGTTTTAAAATGCTTTCTTGCAGGTCTGTAGGAATTTTGTGATTTTGAATGCTGAGTAAGAAGATATTCCCCCTGTGAATGTGATTGAGGTAGCCATTAAGCTTAAAGTTCAGGGTTTAAATAGAGGACCTTTGTATAATGTTTTCTGGAAAATGGATACTCTCCTGTAAAGTGTTGGTTTGAAATACAGGGAAGATAATGACCCATGCATATACATGTTGGATAAGTGACTGGGGTTTATAGGCTGTGGGATGAGGCCCTTCCTCTCAAATGCTGCTAAAAGTGCTGTAGTGTCAATCTCCTTGTTTAAGGACAAAAAGCAGTGTCTGTTTTACAGTGTCTTCAGGAGATGAGTGGATGGAGTGTGTGGCTTTTATTGGTATTTTCTGGATTCAAACAGCTGGAGCAGAGTTTAGGGTGGGGGTAAGGGTAAAGAGAGGTATCCCAGGCATTTCTGCTTCCAGCCTTGGGGAGTAGAAATAGGTTTTGCCCCTGCTGGAGATTCTCATGTGGGTTTGCCCTACCAAGAAGAAGCAGCAGTCCTTGCAGTCACCCTGCTGTGCTCAGTGGGAGCTGGGGCATGGATCAGGGGGAGCTGGCTCATCCAGGCAACTGGGAAGCTGGGCTGGCACAGGGCACAGATTTGGGGTGGTGGAGGTGGG
This sequence comes from Brachypodius melanocephalos, assembly GCA_013398615.1. Classification (NCBI taxonomy): domain Eukaryota; kingdom Metazoa; phylum Chordata; class Aves; order Passeriformes; family Pycnonotidae; genus Brachypodius; species Brachypodius melanocephalos. The sequence continues at coordinate 3,351,603 of VZSR01001863.1, forward strand.
TGTTATGAGTGTGACAAGACTTTTGGAAAAGTGTAATGTTCCACAGAACATGCCCTCAGAGTAAGCAATCACACAGTGCTTGGGCTCCCAAGGAACAGATTGAGGCCATGGCTGCAGGTTTAAATTCTTTCATGGAAACTATTGCCTGCTGGATGGGTTGATAAGGTTTGCAGCTTAAAAAAAATCTTATTATGAAGATGAGATGCCATTATATCAGCTATTGTGGCCCAAGACTTTATGTTTCAGGCTGCAACCTGAAAATTAGTACCTTAAATAGTGGTATGACAGTCATGTACAATAAATTCAGGTTGTAACCAGCCATTAGGTAGATGGGTACTTGCAGGGTCAAAAAACCCCCTAAACTTAGTGCTAAAGGATTTACATTAGCCTTTCTTGCTATTTGGGGCTACTGCTTCAAGACATAAGACATCAATTTTAAGGATATTTCTTCTAAATTAGGTTTCATTTTACACCCCAATAAGAACTGGCCTTAACTTTTCTATTTGTGTCGCTCTCTTGAGAAATGATTTTTTAGTTTCATTTAATCAAAATGTTTTCCTAAATATATGATTTTTCCGAAGGATTTTCGTCTGTGTTTTGAACAACACTCAAAAGTTAGCAGGAGCACTGCATCCCTTTAGCACTGTCTTCTACCTTATTATAGATCTCTAAAATCAGTGGGATAATGTGGCTCTGTTATAGAGCACTCACTTTACAGTGACCTTAGCCAGAGAGAAAGAAAGTCATTGCCATTTAGGTAGGGGAGGAGCTCAGGGGTCCAACCTCCTGCTCCAAGCAGGGTCAACACTAAATTCAGACCAGTTGCAGCCCTGGGTTTTGCCCAGCTGGTCGAGGTTGAAAACCAAGGTTGAAAAATCAAAGCAACAGAGCTGTGGAAGACAGGAAGCCATTAGTGCTGGTAATTGGGGGACAAAAATATTTTACATTTTAGTGACTTAGCATGTTTAAGCTTAGCACAGGCTCATTCTCTTATCTCATGATTCTGTGCTAAAATCATCTTGGCAAAGCAGGTGGCCAAGAAGGGTGTCAGCAAAGAAGCAGCTGCAGTCTCATCATTTAGTCTCAGAAGTGCCTTCCACTTCCTTGTTAAAGGGGCATCTAGGGCAGTGATACTGTGTTGGAAGGACTCCCCTCTCATTTGCTGGGGCCACAGTTTGCCTTTGGAGCTGGAGCTGAGCCTGTCCTCTCCCCAACACCCCCACACTCCAGCTTTTCCCTTTCTGTGGCACAGTGTTTCATATATTGCCCCATTAAAACACTTTCCTTTGTTAGGGAGTTCTCATTCCTCTTTAATTATGTCCTCCAGAGTGGCATTCAAGGATAGGTTATTTTCCTTCTTTGTAGAGGATGTGGAATAATTTTCCCAAGGCAGTTTTAACTTCCCCTTTCCTTTAGTAATCCTAGTGTTTTAAATTACTCCTTTAATCACCGTCTCAAAGTAATCACCATGCAATAACCTGTCCTGTGATTCTGACTCAGGAATAAGAACTTCCCCTTTTCTGTGGCTGAGGAGGCGACTGAGAAATGACCATTCTGTGTTTTGCTTTTAAAACATTTTATTAAATGTGCTCTTCTTTTTTTAATTTCACCTACTTTTTAAGGAAGAAGGAGAATGTTTCATGGATGCTTCAAATTTCCCTTCTTGTTTTAGGATTTTTGATTAACTCCTCAGTTTTAATGATTATCATCCTCTGCAGGATTCCCTTCCATTAAGAACCATCTTTTCCAGATCTGATTAAACTCTCTTTCTTTAGCTCTTGTTGAGCCCTTTGTGATATGTGGAATCCAGCAGGGCTACAATTAACCAACTCTGGTCCTCAGAGAGTAGCTTGAAACCACCTTTTAAAGATCCTATAGAAATGAATTAAATGTGTGGTCTCCATCTCTGTGAAATGGCAATGCTTACGATAATAGATACCACACTTTTCTAAGAATACATGGGACAGCCCTTTTTTTTAAACCTACAGAACCACTTCAGCATGTTCTTTCCTATGTGGGCTTCAGGTTAATTCTTTTCTACTAACAATGCTTTCATGGATCTCAAACAAAGAGAAATAGTTGATGGGGATGTTCAACATTTGTTCCTGGACTATAGTTTTTGCACTGCCAAATCACAAGCTTTGGCACGCAATAATCCCAGTACAACTGGTCCATAAAATTTTAGATACCATGTGATTTCTTCCCACTTCTTTTCCTGCAGTTTGCACTCACAGTTCCTTATTTCTATTTAGTCAGTTTTTAGCTATATCCATTGGATGGCAGCTTTGCATGGAACATAGATGGTGCTGAAATGAATGGTGAACATCTTTGTGAATGAGTCATGAGGAGAGAAAGTAAAACTTGCCTTTGCAGATGGCAAGAAATCGTTCCCATAGTATTACCAACCTGTCTCCAGGAAGCTGCTTGGTTCTTTGTCTGTTTTTAAAGCCTTGGGAGTGTGTGACTAGAGGGAGCAGAATGCCTTCCTTATCCGAGAGGACTTTTACAAAATCTGTCTTGGGGGAAATTCAGACTTGTTGCCTTTGGCCCTGGAGATATCAGAGGATTTGTCAGCAAACTTTGTTAATCTTAGAACAGTTTTCAAGGCACAGATGAACCTGATTTTGATCTTTTTGATCTGAGACATATTATTCAAAGAAAGAAGCCTGGGTGTTTGCAAAGCATATACTGAAGGTAGAACCCACCTTGCTTACTGACTGAAACATCAAAATGCACAGAGTGAAACCATTTGGAAAGACATGGGAATGTGCAGGGTAATAGCTGGCACTAGCACGGGGTTAATGCTTCTGTCCTCTCCATCCTCTTGGTTTCCCAAATAAAAAGATGTGATGGAGACTAACCTGGGGTTTGCCCTCTCTTAAGTGCAGAAGGACCAGTCCCAGGTTAAAAGCTGACTGGTAATTTATGCATTGGTAACTACTACTGGTAAGGTGATATCTGACACTGAAAGGTCTATTTCCCAGCCAGCTGCTGGTTTTGTCCTGGTTTACTGAGGCAAAGCTGACTAAATCCCATTTTAAGAAAGCCAAGCAGGCCAAGCCTTTCCAATCAGAGATCATGTCTGAGAATGTTGCTGGCTGAGGCTCTGATCAGAACCAATCTGCAAATGCACAGGAAGCAGCTGTACTGGAGACCACAGGAGAGCCACTCATACCCAAGTTTTCAGAAAAGGGATTGGGTTCACACTATACTAGCCAGTTGTGAAAAATCCCACTCTTAAAAATAGTCAAAAAAAAAGAGAACAAGAGCAAAGGAAGATATAAGGCTATACTGCTCACAGGAACTCCTCTTATGAAAAAAAAAATCTCCACAATATTTTTTTAATATATTATACTCTGTTTCAGTATTCCAGATACTCAGGGTGGGATCATAATCTTATGTGTATAAGGAAAAGCTGGGAGAATGTACCCTTTCCAGAAATGAAATTTGGGGGTTAATAGCTTCAAGCTTTGAAATGGGTAACTTTTAGAAGAAGCAGATGGCTAATAATGAAGCAAAATTTATATGTGATCACATGATGACATTTAATTTTCAGAAAATAGTTTCTTTTGATGCCATTACATATGTTTTCTATGAAACACTATCTTGTGGCCACTGTGACTTTGAGCCAATAGAGACTGACACTGCCACCACCCTGTGCTTTCCCTTCCTCCTCTTTTGCAGTCATTTCTGCACCAGCACATCTGTGGTTTGAGAAGGGAACTGGATCTCAGAAATGGAGATCACTTAAATTAACAGCAGAAAATATTAACTGAAAGTATGCATTTCTGATGAGAGTTAAAGCCAAGGTTCATCTCCCCTCCCTTCAGTTCAGATAACCCTCTTTGTCTGTAGTTGCAAATGCAGTGTGGGATCAGAGAGCTGATGGGGCAGGTGGGACATGGAACCCACAGTTCCTTTCCTCTAAAGGTACAGTGGGAAGAAGACTCTGAAGCAATGGCCTAATTAATATGCTGAGGCTCTGAGCCAAGTTAAATTTCTTGGCAGTGTATGAGGCTTGAGTGGGTTTTTTGTTTTGTTTTTGGTTTTGTTTTAGTTTTTTTTCTTTTTTTTTTTCTTTTTTTTTTCTTTTTGTTTTGGTTTTGGTTTTGGTTTTGGTTTTTCTTTTTTGTTTCCTGTTCTGTTATGGGGTTTGTCTGGTATTTATTTTGTTGTTTATATTTTAATTTTTTTTTTTTTTTTTTGGTAAATGACTGCCTTGAAAATATTGGGTTAAAAATCCACCACTGGTTTGCTTTCACTTCAAATATAAGGTCCATTCTTGTTTCTACCCCAAATTTTGAAGCTCCAAAGTAACCCCAAGGTTTTGTGTGCACGTCAAAAGTAAATAACTGAGCAACAATGAACTGAGAGAGGTCAAGATATCCAAGTTCAGCAGACGTATTGCAGCAGTGACTCAGGAGGACAGCACATTAGTAAATTAGGCTTTTGCCAGATGTAAAAGCTGATCCTTTTTCAATTGGGTATCATCTGAAAGGTCAAGAAGTAATGAAGCATGGGCGCACAGATCCCCTATTGCCATGTGTTGCTACAAACTCTGATCTCATAATGCACTGGCACTTACAAGGTACCAAACACAATAAACCAGCATCCTGAGTGCAGGTCAATGGTCAAAAGAGTGTTTGCAAGAAATGACAATGGGTAGAACAGTAAACAAGGGGCATTTTGTGCCGATTTCCTTAATTTTATGGTTTTAGTGTATTTGCAATTTTCTGATATTTCACATTCCAGGGCTCTCCTGTGAAGCAAGTGAGAGCTGTTTACTCTTGAATAATTATCAAAAGATCAGAAGCCAAATACTCTTCTGATTTACACCAGAACATATTAAGCTACCTCTGTTGATTTTCAGCTAATTTGGAGGCACTCCAAGTGCATACTGGTGTAACTGACAGGAGAATTTGGCCCTGTATCTCTACAAGAAATAATTTCCTAGATGGATAGGAGTCCTGGTACCAAGGTAAATGTGACAGAAAATCTGTGATTAGGTTGGATTGACTTCCACACTGGAAACCTTTTTTGTAAATACTATATATAAATACTAGAAAAATGCTGTTTGTTTTATATATCTGTGGATAAACACAATTTTATTAGAGCTACCAATATGTAATAAGGGAAGTAGCCATTTTAAGTAACAAATGTCCTATAGTAGCCCCCACAAAAGAGGGGAAGGAATAAAACAATCTTAAAATTTTGTTGAAAAAGGAGTTCCATATTACCACTAAAAGTAGACCTGGTTTTCTTTTTCTGTGCACTTTAAACTCCTAGATCTCGGTTCTTCAATGTATCCTCTCTAATATTGAAAAAAAAAAATCAGTAAGGATCACATTTTTCCCTTGGGAATAATCCACATTTTCAAATGGGCACACCACTTCTTGAATCAGAGGTCAGAGTTAGGACCACCTATGTATTTTATTCAATGCTTATCATATGTGATAAAGTGATTCCTTGTCTATGTAGATGCTTGTATTGCACAGTCTAATTGTTGTTTCCTAGTTTTGAGACAAATAAAGTGTTTCTGACATCCTCTTAAGCCGCTAGTGAGTCAATAAATCATTGCAACCACTCATTATTTTCTGAACTTCTGCTTGTCTCAAAATGGAGAGAAGGATGGAAACAAGCTTAATTGTTTAGACTTGGACACATTAATACAGTTCAAATTAATGTTTTCTCTTCCTTATCCTTCCTTATCACTACAGATTGCATATCACAAGGGTTTTTCAAGTGCCATAAACAACTGCTCTACTTCTGTAAATTGGGGTTTTTTTCCCCCAATAATATCTGTATTGCTAAGTTCATTGGCCAGTGGTTATTTCTGCTTCTTGATTGCGGATGTATCATATCTTGCAGTTTTGTTAGGATCAGTTTCCCATTTAGATCATTGCAAAATCCCAAACCTTAGCTTATTTTTCCACAGACGTTGACAGGTATACACACCACTTCTTCTGCCTCCTCTTGGTCTCTGCTTTCCTGCACTGCTGGAAAACATGTTCCAAGCTCCCATTTGCTACTGCAAGTTGTAAAGTTATAGACACTTTCCCTTAGGACCAACACCCTTCCTCATTTTGTCCTTAGTGGAAAGTAAATCAAATCTCATCAAAACCCTCAGCATGGAGTGCAAGCTGCAACCAAGCACAGGAAACTTAATCTGCATGGTGTGGGTATTTATGCAATCCAGACTTTATCAGTGAAGTACCTCTCTGCCAAAGGCCAGAACACCAGTCTAAAGGTTTTTCTACAACATTAGTTGCCTGCCTGTTAGGTTTTTAATTATGTGGAATGGCCTGTGAAATGTTCACACCTCTGCCAATAGCAGTTAGGCACTCCAGAGCCCCACTGAAGTCATCTCTGGAAGTCAGGAACTCCACATGTGCTTCACTGTCATAAAGGATTAGTCAAGAGTTCCCACCTTTACTTTCTACTGTGTTTTCATGCTCTGAGTATTTATTCCACATGAGTTTTACCCAAGTCAGCTGTTTTAGCCCCAACATATTCTCACTCCCCAGCAACACAACCTTAAACCCCACAAATGACAATATAAGTCAAATGTAATGTGATGGGAGACATGAATCATAACATTTGAGACAGCATCTCTGCCTGAATCTGCAATTCATTCTGATTTATTGACAAGAAAACATGGCAAAAACTTTCTGACTTTGGTGTTGGCTCTTTTGTTTGTTTGTTTGTTTGTTTTTGTTGTTTTGTTTTGTTTTGTTTTGTTTTGTTTTGTTAAATCCACTGCTGGTAACTAAGCTGCAGCCTGTTTATGATCAGAACTCTGTGGTGGTTTACCTGTACTGTCAAGTACCAGTGAAAGCCACTGTTCTGTGCAACACAAACACCTACTAATCCATACCGTTGCCTTGAGACTGAAGGGTTATTTCAAAATTAACCTTGACTTCAGCACAGGGTCTCTTAAATTGTGTTCAGTTTCTGTGCATATGTTTTAGTGCAGACATCCTAGTGTACAGATAAACTGTATGTCTGGTAAACTTGGGACCTACCAAATGCACTTTGATATTATGCAAGATCTTGTTAACTTTATCTATGTTTCTCTGCCTTTTCTGCAGGAAGGGAGAAGGGGAAATTGGATCAAGGTCTTAGTTTACTACTATTCATCAACAGTGTGGGGGGAAAAAATCAAAGCCACATTAATAAACTAAATATTACCTCCCACTGATCGCTGGCTACCAGGCAGATAGAGTTCTTTCTGATGGACTCCTAAGAGGGTCTTCAATAAAGTAAAATATTGAGCTTGACGTTTCTCCTGCTTGCTGCCAGGAAGGTCTAAATTGAGTCCCAGTTGTTTTTCAGATTAATCCATTTGAGAGTATAGAATCTGGCAAGAGTATTTTACAACTTTTTGAAAATGTGTTTAAGCGTAATGTAGTTTTGGGTATTTCATGTATGTGTGCTTAATTATAAAACACTCATCTCCTATCAAGTACAAGGTATTAGCATGAATGCCTGAAGAGACTTGGTAGAAATAAGCAAAGTGCAGCAGCAAAAAGCGATGCTCAGCTTGAATGAGGGACAGAGCCAAAGCATCTGCAGTGCTTTTCTGAAACCTTGCCATGTTTTAAAAGTGATGACTGCTCCTGCAGTACTCCTGTTCCTGGGGGCCTGGTTCTTCTTGTTTACACCAGTTTTAGCTCAGTTGACTTGAGAATTATTATATTCCTGTAAATCAAGAGAAGGAGGAGACTTTGGCTCAGTCTTTGCTGTCAGTTGGAGAAATATATTAACTCTCTCGTGCAGACTGTGAAGAAATGTGAACAGAGGAAAGAGCTGTTCAAGAGTTTAGAGGCCATCTTCAGTTCCAAGCCCCTTTTCGGGTTTGGTGAAGGCTGTGGCAGTAGCACATGTAAAGGAGTGTTCAGCTTTATGAGCAATTAGCTTTTAAGCACTACATGACTGCATTGCGGCTTACAAGTGGTATGATCTAGAGCTGGCTGTTAGTTTTTCAACCCAATGCTTTTCCTTAAAAAAAAAAACCCTCTACTTCTTAATGAAGCTGAAATTACTTTCTCTTGAAAGGCATTGGTTTTGACTGAACTTTTGAAGGGGAGACTTTCCCATCGAGGCTTGAATTTTGAGAGGAAATAAAATCCCACTGTGGAATGGAAAATGTCCTCCTGGTTGGATGAACTGCAGGTTGGGGGAAACAAGGTTAGAAGAGGGTTTTGGACACTCTCACATGTCATGCGAAGCTTCAAAAACTGCACAAGTGGTCATTCTGATCTTCATCCTCCTGCTCCTCTCTGTCATCGTCCTGAATGGGAGGTGGTGAGGTTTTTATCTCCGGTGAGTCTTAGACATGCTACAGCTCTCTTTATGAAAAGAGTCTTTAGAGAAGACTCTTAGAGTGTTATCTATCTCTGTGCTAGAAGCCTGTGGATCACTAAAGCTCTCCTGCTTGAGTTCTGATCCCCTGAGTACTCTGGGCTAGGTTTCAGACACCTACCATCATTCCTCAGGTTATGTGATGCTTTTTCAACTCACATTAGAAAACAGTTCCACCTTCTCCAACTCTCTTTGTTTTTGAGGCTTTCACAAACATCAGTTTTGGTCTGTGTATACAGCCTAATATATATACATGCAAATAAGACAACATGCATTATATTTATATTTAATATGTAGCTTGCAAAAATCATCTATTACCTCCTATTCTGGATGAGGACAGACATCAAAGCCTCCAACAAAATGTGTCACAGCTCACTGCTTGTTCTGGCCATAGTAGCATGTAATTCTTGTAAAGGCAACCAAGGAAAATTTGTCAAGGTTACCAAAGTTCCTTCTGCTGGAAGCAGAGCCACTCTGATGCTGGTACATTGCCAGTGACATCTGACAACAGAGTATAACAAATAATCTAATGCTGATCACAAAAAATAGCAGGGAGAGATGGGGTTTATGTAAATTAATTTAGTTTTTAGAATTAATTCTTTGGCATGACTGGCAAGCAAAATCATGGAGGATTTTTCCTTCCCTGGCTCTCAGATGAGTTTAATACAGCACAATTGTTAGCCCTATAAAAAATTACTCCACTATGAGAACACACTTACTGCATGATCAATCCTATCACATGGATGCAAATAGAACAAGGTTGAATTGGCACGCAGCATGTCAGGGTAGGAACAGCCAAAAAGGAAAATGGTCTGAAATCCGTGGGGAATGACTGTACACATGGCTATACAATAGAGTAAATATCTGCTCAAAGACAATGAGAAGCAGGCTACCCTCTTCTTCTTCCCAAACATAAATGACATTTCTCAAAACTATGACATCAAATGTCAAAACGTGTCCTTGGACATAATGTGTTGTTTATTGCAGTTTAGGTTTAGATCAAGAATAATTTGAAAGTGTGATAAGATAGCTGAAAGTGTTACACAAGCATATATTGGAAATATTAATATAATTACAAAATGGATTTTCATCAAGTATCTATAAGAGTGGTTACTGGAAATTAGCTACTGGTTATATTTTGAAAACAAAGTTGGAATTAATCTTGACATATGAACAGGAATTAATTTTATAATTCTGTGATTTTTTTTTGCTGACTCCTCAAGGCATTGCAGATTTTATTTTAATCTGACAGACCTTAATGGCTTTTAGAAAAATGTTTTATGAAGAAAATCTCAAGTCATTGCCCAAGAAAACCAGTCCAAGATTATCCTACCATCTGTGGGCAACTTGGATGCACACAGACATTAATCTATCTACTGGTCATGTCTCGGGTTTACTGACGAAAAAGCTCTTTTATTAAAAATGCCACTTTCTGATCCTTATTGCTCAGGAGGGCTTAAGCCATAATGTGACATCTGTTGGCTCAACCAATTATGTATAAGGCATTTTTGATGCAATGGTTTTGTTAGAACATGCCAAAATCATTGAAACTTTAATTGGAAAAAATTTCACAGGTCCAGATTTTAATTTCCAGTGAGAGTGGGAAGAAGAAGAGGAGAACAGAGTTCATTCATTTCAGAAGAGTCAGTAGTTAAGACATCCATCTGCTGTGAGAAGGCAGACTCATATGCCTGCTCTGCCATTTTCATCTTCATGTGAGTTGTTCAAATGGTGGTCCTAGAACAGCCTGACCTGATGAGTAAAACTGATATTGAAAGAAAAAATTAAAAAAAAAAAGGGAAGGGGCTTATTTTGCATTAGACAGTAAATCAAATGGACATGCCTGGCAAAATCAGTCTGTTTGACCGCTCTTTAAGCAGCCTGGCTAAGTCCTGGAATAGGCTGAGGATGAGTTGTTATGGAGATGGTAGTGCAAGAAGGAAGAAAATGTATGCTTAATGCAAAAGCAGAGAATTGACCTGACAGTACTACTGTTGAACTATGAATACCACTATAAATACAAGTCAGGGATTCCTTCTGAGCACAGAGCATTCACAGGAAGCTTTTTTAGGTCACAAGCACCCAAAGACTCAAGTTAGAGCCATGAAGGCCAGAGTGAGTGTGTCAAGGTTCCCCTAACAGCAGACTGAACAACCTCAAATCAGATAAAAGCAGCAGTTCCTGATACAATGGGAGATATCTAAAACCCTGAACTGTGTCTCTGTGCATCTGCATTAGGGTTTTTACCCTGGCCAGGCCAATGGGTTGACATGGAAATCCACATCCCTCATGGTTTACACTATGGTGAGGTCTCCAACCACAGAAATTTATTCCCTTCAGATGAAACTAAACTGGGATATGTTTAGGAGCATGCTTAATGGGCTTTAACCACTAACAGAAACTCAGAGCACAGGCTAGGGCTACACACTGCCTCTGTTGGCAACAAACTACAACCAGAGTTTACCAAATGTCAGATTTTATTTATTATTCTATGCTATTCATTAGTACTGAGTTTTTCGGACGCAGATATTTTGAAGGCACAAAAATTTCCCTAATCGAGTACTCACAGATGACCATTGCAGAATCACAGAGCTGTATTTTTCTAAGAAAAGTATATCACTAAATGATGGGAACACATATTGAAAAGAGTGTTCTAACTTTACAGAGGTGCCTTTCTATACTACCCCAGAGACATATTTGCACTCTTTTCCCAATGGTTTTAGTCTCTGATCCTTAATGCTCTGCATGGACCATGAAAAATAAGGAAAGTGGGATTCTGGTCTTGTCTCTTGAGGTATTTGAGATCCTGCCTTGGACAGAAGATGCCTGAACATACTCCAGGGCAGCAAAGGAAGTTAGAAGCTGGCTGCTTTCAAAAGGTGTGAGTCTGTTATGGAAGGACTACCTCAAAGCAGAAACTGTGAATTCCTTATTCCTTAGAAGACTTTGACAAACACACAGAGATTGCTTTGCAAAAAAAAGGGAGGTGGTGATGGTGGCCCATCCCTAGGGCCACATGAAAACTGTATTCAGCATAAACATGATATTTCTGAAATAGTTTCTAAATAGAGTAGTAGCCCAGTTGGCTGAAAAGCTAAGGACACAGATATGAGATCTCTATATACTATACAAGAGAATAAGTGAACATCATCAATAAAGAAATTTTGACAGCATATGTAATATAAATTAAATGTTACAAAACCAAGACTTGCATGAAACTTTTCTAGCAGTATGTACGAACCCAAGGGGAGGAAAAAAGGTGTAGTTAATAATGTTCATTAATTACAAAAGTCTTTTACATCTAAGTTTTCTTGTGTCCTACATTCTAGACAGCTGCCTACTTTGAAACATCATTTTTATCAGAGAGTTTGAAGTCTTTTTTTTGTTATGGTGAATAAACTTGTATCATCTGTGACGTTCATGTGATTCCTATTCCCATTGGAGGATGAAGTTTCCTTTGGTGAAATAAGATTCTGGCAAAAAAGGCTATTAATAAATGTAACTTCTTATGCATAGCAAACTATTTTGTGTACTTGCAGCATGGGGAATTCTTCAAATGGTTTTCTTTTATGAATAATTGTAAATTTAATGTTGGCATCAATAACTTCTTTAAATGGCTCATTCTATATCTGAGTTACACACTTCTTAGCAACACAGCTCAGCTTTGATGAATCTTGTGCATAATTTTAGGTTTTACTGTGTGAGTACAAAAGCAAGGAAGATGCTAGAATCATTCAAATTACCTGGCTCTTAAAAGGTTTAAGGGGAAAAGGAATGCATTATGCTTTGGTCATTGAGATTGTAGAACACAATAGAATAAACATTTTTTGGTTTATCATTCAGTTGCAAAACAGATTCAGAAAAATAAAAAGGCAGCACACCTACCAAAAAATAGGTTTTCCAAAAATTATCTAGGCAAGTAGGATTTTCCTGCAAACAACTTTCTCCTACAGTCTGTGGGTTTGCTATAGACAGCTGTAACCAAGCAGTTACAAGAAGCTGTGATGTTATTAATTTTTGAGGCATCTCTGTTTACCAGTTGGAGTTCTTTCCACACAGGATACAGCACAGGGCAAAGGCAGGCACAGATAGAGCTTGAACTGCTCTGAATCTGTGCTTGGAAATGCTACCTTCAAACAGGAATCTTCTGTACATGGTGCTGGTCTAACAGTTCAATGTCTGTGAGCAAGTTTCAGTGATTCAAACACCCCTCTCACCCCATTGTGGGGAACAGCATAAAACTCAAGGTGGCTTTGGCTGAAGCCTTTGTCTTGGCTCCTGTAGTGCATCCCACCAGGCACCATGGAGTTGTGGATGCCTGGATTTTTCAAACTCGCCTTAACGAGGTCCCCCACTTCCCTGAGGGTAAATCAGGATTGTTCCAGTCCTTCCCACACATCTCTGAGGCCTGGGATTCCTGAAGTGAGGTCTTGCCAGTCAAGACCAAGGCAGTGAAGACCTCAGCCTTTTCCATAAACCCTGTCATCATTCTCCTGACTCATTCAGCATTGGGCCCATATTTTCACTGCTTTTCCTTTCACTTTTAATATACCCATATTCAGCTCCAATCAGGCTTTGGAGCGTTCTGGCATACTGGAGTCTGTGTATTCCTTCTGATCTTGTTTCACCTCCCCTATTCTTCCTTCTCGTGCCTGAGTTTTATGAGTTTTATCTTCTTAATCCACGCTGTCACCTTGATTTGATTTTCTGAACTTTGGAATGGACTGTTCTTGAGCTTGGTAGAAGTGACTCTGCAAAATTAACTAGTTTCCCTGAACCTTTCTTCTCTCATGGACCACATCCCATGGGATTTCTCCAAGCAGGTCTTTGTAAAGGGCAAACCCAGCTCTTGAGAAACCTGGTGCTGTGATCTTGCTTTTTTGCCTCATTCCCCTCTCAGAATTTTTGGCTCCACCATCTCATGGTTCCTGATGCCCTGACTTTCTCATTCCTAACCAATTTTTCATGTTTGTAAGTATGAGAGCACCTGTCTCAGTGTCTCCTTAATTACCTGTGTAATCACTCAGAGCAGAAAACATTTAAGGATCATATGTAATTGAATTAAGCCACCCAGTATCTTAGAAAATTCAGATGTCTCACATGCAGATATTATGATATGAAGCCATTAGCTATTCTGTAGGCTCTGAAGATATGAATAGAAGGGGCCAGGGCATCTTATTTCACCTCCCAGGACTATGTTTTATTTTTGGTTGATGATTAGAAAACACTATTTACACGGCACACCTTTGTCAAGGGATGTTCAGTTTTATTTTGGAGGTGATGTGGTTTCTGCAGTACATAATTGCTGCTATCTTTGCTGAGCAGCAAAGCAATGTCAGAAAAGTGCAAAGAGAACAACCACAGAATGAAGTAGATACACCCCTAAAAGGCTTAAAAGATAATAAGGTCTTCTTGAAAATGGCTGGTTTTTTACCTTGTCTTGCTTGATCTGCCTCCCTCTACCCAGTAGATGGTAAGAAGGTTGGAGTTTCTGGGACCCCAGGGAAGAGTTTAATGAATAAATGTCCTGTGTTCTACATTATATGAATCCTGCCAAAAAAAAAAAAAAAAATTGATGAGCTATAGATTTGAAGCCTTTCCCTCTGCTCATACATTCCTTGAAAAATAAGATAAAAGACAAAATAACCTCCAGCTGAAATTAATAAAACTATCCACTTGCAGTTTGAATAAAATGTAAGGGCTAGACTTTGAAAAGTTTGAGTCTAAGACATGCTCCAAAACTTAGGCTGAGGTTCTTTAGTCCTGATTTTTTCTCCAAGCAATGAGCTCTCAGCGTTTCTTACTAAAGAAGGGAGAAATTTCTGGGGGCTGATACGGCTTGAAAAGTGGGTCTTTTAAAAATGGATTCGACACCTTATTTCAGGAGTAAGTGAAATACCAATTTAAATATCAGGCCTGAGGTCTATTCCTGCAACAGATCAGGTGGAAGCACATAATTTACATTAGGTCACTCCTAAGCTGAGTCCTTGGTGCTGTGGCTTCAGAGGGGGATTAAAGGGGGTGGAAGTGAAGGAGTAACACCTTAAGTGTTACCATCTTAGGAGGGACATTTTAGTCTCCCTTTTCCCTCTTATGCCACTCAGAAAATCTGCACAATATTTTACAGTTTATTTAAAAGATTTGGTTAAATATTTGTAAGCAGTAGAAGACATTTTCTCTTGCTTTTGAGTCTCTGAGTAGTAAAACAAAAATAAGATTTTGCAACTTTTCTAGTTCCTGTACTCTTTACAGGGCCAAAGCCAGCTGGGCACTTAGGAGTAGTAATTCATTCTTAGTGACCTTGATATTTATAAATAGATGTATAAAATCCCTAACATTTTTAGAGTCTCTCTTCTAACATTACAGTAGAGAAAACCCCCAAAATCTTGGTGACAACTACCAAATGAGGGCAATAGACAGAGATGAATCTAACTCTGGACCAGTATGTCACCGTGTGTACTGGGCAAAAAAATTAATGAAATTTTGTGTGAAATTAGGAAGGGCTACCACAACACCTGAAGAAGAATCATATTGCCAGCTGCAGGAACCCAGGAAGAAAGATAAACACTACATCATGCAGCTGTATACATATAAACTGAGGACTAAAATCTTCTCAAGCCACTATGGAAGGCTAAAATAGCAATTCCTTTGAAACCAACAACACCCTGGCAGGACTGTGGTTTTGGGGACTGCACAGAATTCATCCAGCAGGATATTTCCTCCCAGTGATTTATATTATGTTGGATGTTTGGTTCTTGGCAGCTCTCAAAAGCATTTATGGAGAGGCTGAGCTGGTATGATTCAGTACAATTCAGTACAATTCAGTATAATTCAATCTCAAACAGGAGATAGTTTTTGTCACATTTGGTCCTGCTCTGATCCTCACCCTTTTTGCCATCCTAGTTCTCTAGCAGTGCAGGAACTCTGCGTTCCTGAACTCAGGATTGAACTGCATGTTCTATGAAATGTACGTTTAAAATTTTGGGGTCTTTAGGAAACATACTGCCACTTTTTTTTTTTTTTTTTTTAAGGTGGTACTTATGCAGCATGTTAGAGAAGACAGGCACCATGCTTTCTTATGGAAAGATTACCTATATCTGTCCCTTAGCAAACGTAAGAAGGATTTTATAGATGTGCATGAAATAAGGCAAAGCCACAACAAATGTGACTTCAGCCAGTTCCACTGCCAAAGTCCTAGCAAAATTATTCATCCTCAGATAAATCTTTAATTGGTTCCCCTCTTAATACTATTTCTGGACCCCAGAGTCCTTTCTAAAAAGCCTCTGTGGAATATTTTTCTTCATTTTTAATTAATTATCTGCAATGTAAATTAATGCACAATAGCATTTTTTTTTTAAGCTAAGAGGAAAGCATTTTCCCTGTAAATTAAGATTCCTCCATCAACAATTTTACCGCAGCTAAGCTGCATCTTCCCTTTTCCAAAGCTCCAGACTCTCCTTGGTGGTGCTGCTCTGCAGCAGTAAAGAAAGAAACCACGGCTTCACAATGCTAAACACTCCAGTGGGAAA
This sequence comes from Brachypodius melanocephalos, assembly GCA_013398615.1. Lineage (NCBI taxonomy): Eukaryota > Metazoa > Chordata > Aves > Passeriformes > Pycnonotidae > Brachypodius > Brachypodius melanocephalos. The sequence continues at coordinate 3,367,493 of VZSR01001863.1, forward strand.
CACAAACAGAGTGCATAAACCGAAGCATTCATTTCATGAGATTTTATTAAAAGGTTTCACCTCTAAATTGAGCTGTCATACGCTGTTGGGAAACTTTTTACCACAGTTTATTTTAACTATGTAAAAAAAAAAAACCACATTAGAGGAATGAAAATTCTGCGGCTTTTCATATAAAAGGCGTGACCTTTCACACCCTACCAGCAAGCCACAGTGCATTTAATCAAATTGGTTCGAAAGTAAAATCACGCCGAATGTGAGGATTTTTTATATTTTTCTTCTCCCCCCACAATTCTTTGGGATGACCTCAACCTTGTTAACATGCTGCAGATTTCTGTGGATCTCTGCAGCAGGCTCTTTGGAGTTCACTCAGGGAAAACTACAGCGCATGATTAAAAGATATCCTCTAGATGAGAAGGACGTTCAGTAATTTATAAATCATTCATTTGTGACATAGCTTTATACAGCTTTTCAAGGAATTGCATTAACTGCTTTTGCAGCTTCCTCAAATGTTGCTTTCAGTAGACAGTGTCATAGGTCATTACCAGTTTTTCCCTTATGTAAGCAATTCCAACTTTCTATTAAAAATACTAATTTCCACCCCACTACAGTATCTTTTGAAGTAGCGTGTATATTAAAAAAAAAAATTCACAAGTTGCTTTGAAATATTAAAGGAATATATTTAAGTGAAGGGCTTTCAGGCAGGTTGTTTTTCTGTATTCCTGATGACAGAAAGATTTTAGCCTACAAAGTCAATAGTAAATTTTATTAAAGTCATTATTTTCCTGTTACAGGCCTTGTGCTTTAAATAAACTATAGCTGACAATGCTGTCTTACATACTGTCATGCTGTAAAACAGCCTTTCTTTATTACCACAGGGACAACTCATTTAGAACTTTGAAAGTGTTTTCACACTGGAGTTGCTCATTTGTGGTGCTGGCCGGTGGCTGTTCTTGACAAATACCTTTTACAGCTGGAAATTTCTCCTTTTTTTCTTTTGAAGATACAGGGGAGAGGAAAAAAAAAAAAAAAGAAAAAAACTTGCAAACCCAACATTTTCCTGTTAAAGATAAATATTCTACATCCACCATTGGAGACACATCTCAATCTCCTCATAATATTTTTTTATGACAGCTTGAAAAGTCTTTCCCTAACCCAAATTTTCCTAAATTACTCTTGTGCAAATTGATGGTAGCTCCACATAAATAAAAAGACATTACTTTTATATAAATATTGTCATTTAAATGTTGTTATTTAACTAATGTTACAGGTTTGGGCTCCCGGCTGAGGCTGTAGTTTCCCAAAATTTTTGTTTTGATAGGAAAGTCAGCGCAAGGGATTTTCATCCTCTCCATCTTGTTGTCCTCAAGCCTCTGTTGCCAGGCTCTAGGGCTCAAAAGGGAACTGGACAAGGAAACAGAAATCAGGGCAGGGTAGGACTGGGTTTTGGGCTGGTTTGGGGCTGTGGTCACTTTTCTGACACAGCAGGCTCAGGGTCTCCTATCCCTTCTGCCTCCCAGCTTCACTTCCTCTCCCTCAAGCCAATTTTTTTTAAAGGGCTCCTGAGTATAGGAAGGGTAGGTTTGGACTCTTGGCATTGGATGTATCCACTTGTTCTTCATGCAAAATATTCTTTTTCACCCCATGAGAAGGTCTGGTTCTGGCTGCCTAGCTTAGCTCCAGGCCCTCATCACAGAGCCATCCTTCCTGCTCCCAGAACTTTTGTCAGCTGTTGTTATCATGCAAATAGAATTGCAGACAGGCCAATTTTGTAAATTGTCCAGATGAATGAGTTATATGAGCAAATGCTGCTTGAATTACAGATGGACAGCTCAAGCTTTGTGTTTTGCTGTTCTGAAAACATTCTATGAATTAAACTGTCTAGCTTGATATCTGAAAAATTAATTTTATCCCTTTGAACTTGTGATAAAACAGTAGTGCTTGAGCCATCCACGTGTAGAGTTGAAAAGACCACAGGAGATGATCTCACATGAGTTCAAGAGGGAGTAACATTGCCAAGAACATCATCAGGTGTTTAACTAAAGTGGGTCTAGCCACAAAGCCCAAAAACCTTTTCTGTCCGTCTGTCCATCCATCCATCCATCCATCCATCCATCCATCCATCCATCCATCCATCCATCCATCCATCCTTTAAAAATCCCCTTTGAAGTAAATTAAGCCATGGTTTTCTTGGTTCCTTTCCCCTGCCTTTTTTGAGCTTTGATGAAAAAGAAATTGTTGCATCTATGTAGTGGCTTTTTACGCATTGGAAATGGGCATTTTATTTTCTGGTTTCCAAGATGCTCGAATCTGGGCTCCTCTTAGAGAGTTTCTAACAACTCAGTGTTGCTAAAATCTCCCCCTTTCACCTTCTCCTCACCACCCCATCCCCAGATCTTCTCTCACTCTGTGTCAGCACATATACTCACTGGATCCCTTAAAAAGCATAGAAAAAAGCATAGAAAAAAAAAAAATCTTGATTGCTTTCTACTGGGTTATTAAGCTAAAGTGGATGATGACAGACTCCAGCAAGGATCAAAAACACGATGGAAAGGAGTGGATGTGTAGCAGGGGCTGTGAATCAGGGAGGGTGGAGGGCACAGTGGGCTGTATGGATGGCTCTGGTACACAGAGACCTGCAGAGCACAGATTCAATGCTGAATTTGTTTGCCATGGCTGAAGACTGCTGCTGTGAGAGCCTTCTCTCGCCATCCCACACTGCTGTGCTCCCAACTTTTCCTTCAGGGCTGGATCAGGGAATCACATACCTTCACGATGTGTGGTTTGATGGGCTAGTTTTTCCATCAAGCCAGTAACCAGCTCAATTCAGAGCCTCCTAGGCACTGGATCCGATGGGAATGAGGCAGAAGTAGCAAGTGGACAGACATGGAAACCTTGGCAGCACTCCATGGTGGACTCAAATTACACATCAAATGAGAGGAACAAATTCTTCCCCTTTTTTATGCTGGTTTAGTCCTATCTGTTTATATCTCTGAGTATGATATTCCACACTGTATCTACTAGTCCAGCAGAGGTTTCTTCAACAAAAAAGCAGAGACTCTTTTCCAGTAAAATTTCCAGGAATATGCTTTGCCTTTGCTAAAGTAAAGGCAGAAGAGTCTTGCCTCAGTACAGAAACGTGGCATTCGTTCTCAGTTTATAACATTTTATTCATGTCATTCAAAAGCAGTAACTGTTTTATTCAGCTAGTCAAATCAATTCTGAATAAAATCCCAACCAGAAAAACCTCAACCAAAATAGTGGAGATCAGAATATATATATTTCATAGGCTAAAATATTCTGAATCAAAACCACTGAAAGACAGCATTAGAAATAGGAAGCTCCTCACAGAAAACTCTCAAATGGACAGAGAAAAGAATAAATGTGCTTTTAGTCCTTCAAAGAGAATATGAATATTCTCTTTGGTGTGGTGCACACCACTCTCTTTCTCCCCAAAGAGGCTAATTTAATTGTTCTTTGTACACTTTTAGGAAATATTTGAAACACATAGGCTATAAATTTACCACTTGTCAGTCTGGGCTTTGTGTAGAACATGCATCTGGTGCTCTGCTGACACCCCAAAGCTTGTGATTCTTGACAGAGAATATGTATTTTTAGATACCCAACCAGGAGGTTACTTTTAAAGTCTGGATCCATGCACTGTACTCATGATTTATAATAAACATTCTCTCTTTGGGTCACCAATGCTTTAATTTGCTGCCCGTTGAATGGACTTGTTCTGTATGAAAGAGTTTAAACACAAATCAATGATTTAAGTCTCACTATGTCAGCTGTCCAGAAATAGCAGTTAAATTTCAGGAATTAAACTCCAAGTAGACACGTTACAGTGATTTTTGTCCTCCTGGACAACACCACGTATTTTTTTCCTTCAAATTGTGAATTTCCATAGATTAAAATGCTCACAAGTATTAGTTATCTGCTGCAGAACCATCTGTCCCACCTGCAGGACTGCCCAAAGACTGCTACCCAGACAAAAGACATACAAAGGCTGTTTCAAATTCCAGGTCGATTGTTTTGATATATAGCAGTAGATATCCGGCCCACATTTTGAAACTAATTTTTGCTAGATTTCCCTGCCAGAAACTGAGAATATTTCTTTCCTCTTCCACCCGCCGTCATGTCCCTCATGCTTCATGTAGCTAATGTAGATTCTATCAAAAAGCATGATTTGTGATGTTTGTGTGTTACTGTTTACTTAAAAGTGCTAAAACCACCTTTTCTTATCCACAGGAAACTTTCAAGGTATTTAAAAGCATGCCTTTAAACCTTCTGGCAGCAATAAAGCAGAAATGGCAGGTGGCTGTATGAAAGAAGCAGGATATGTTTATACTATAACTTACCATGGGGAGGGGGGGAATTATACCAGATACAGTGAGCTGGAGTCTCATCTCATCTACAAAGGTGAAAATCCAGACTAATAACTCCATTGACATCAATGCTTTTAAAAAATGCCAGACTTTATCACAGCTTCTGAGTAAAAAAATCAAACTTATTTCTTCTAAACAGATCTGTATTAAGTTTTTTTGGGGATGAGGAAGGACAAAAGGCTAATTTGCCTGCTTTCCTGCTGAACCAGTAGCTTTTGTTATACTAGTTTGTAGTACTAAAAGGTGCAGTGCCTGTGGGATGGGAAAGCTGAAAAATTCGAATTAGTTGGGAGAAATAAAAGTTAAATTTTCTTTTAAAATAAAAGAAAAAACAGTTATAGCTGGTTTGGTTTGTGGTGTTCTTTTGTATGTGTGGTAAGGTTTTTTGTTGTTTGTGTGTTTAAATTTTTTGTTGTTGTTTTGTTGCTTTTGGTTTGTTTTGGTTAATTTGTTGTTGTTTTTGTTTCTTTGTTTAGGGGTGGGTTTTTTTTTTGTTTTCTGGGTTTTTTTTCCATCTGTCCAGCCCCAGCCAGTCCTCTCAAACCACGCAGAAGCAGAATCCTCCCAAAAGTGAAGCAAGAGCTTTTTTGGCAAGGTAATCCCCTTACCTGCAGACTTGAAGCAGGTACCACTGTGCAGATCAGACACTTTGGTAAGGACAGTGGACAAGATCTAGCTTTTTTGTGATGTTTTTGACTTTTGTGAAATCTATGAGCCTTTTGAAAACTAAGGCCCTGCTGCTGTTTTCATGCATTTTTTCCCATATTGTACTTCAGTGGAATAAGGACTTTGAGGGAACTTTGGCTTGTTTGGTCTCCAGTTCAGCAGCCTTTGAATCACAAAGGATAAAACCACCTCAGAACTGACAATATCCGAGAATTGTTTCTTTTATTCTTCTAATGGCTGTGGAAAAGAAGGACATATCACATCTGTTTTGATGCTAAAGGCCCTTTCTGTTAGAAAATTATTGTCCTTGGTTAAAATAAAATAGAATAAAAGTGCCCCCCATGACTCAAATGGCAGTAGTTTAACAAGCTGTATTACTTCCACAGTTTTTCTCCCCCTGTCTTTTCCATCTAATAGACTCCTTGGTGCTAGTGACCAGAGTGACACTGGAGGCAGCAGGCAATGACACATTACAGGAATTCCTCTAACTGACTTTTATCCAGTGACTTTGAGTGCAGGTGCGAGCTGAATTGTGCGAGGTAGTTCAAACTCCCTCTCTCTGATTTCAGTCTTTCCAGGGGGTCAGCTGCTTACGAAGAATATCCATTATTTATACCTTTCAAGAGAATTACATCAGCAGGAACATATGTATTCATGTAATAAAGCTAGGAAGCACTGTGCAAAGCCACACTGCTTTAAATATGGATGTGAAATACACGGAGCCAAGCTCTGCATTGACTCGCATCTCTCTTACACCGCTGTCTCCAGCAGGAGCACTGGCTGTAAGACAGGAACTTTGGCTCAGGGGATCTCATGTGTGCCTGAGTCAGCTGCCCCTGTTGGACATACAGCCATGCCCAATGTGTGATGTGTGGGTCAGCATTCCATCTCCCCATCATCAGCTGGGATTGAGAGCTTTCTTCCTGGGCCAGGTTTAAGGTCCTGGATTCATGAAAACACGGGGCCCTTCCAAGAGCTGAGGTGTTGGGAGCAAGAACTTCCTGCCTGGGGCTGGTTTAAGGTCCTGGATTCGTGCAAAAACAGAGTTCCTCCAGCAGCTGAGGTGTGTCCCTGTCAAGGGCTGTGTCCACACATCACAGAGATTTAGTCCCTGTCCGCTGATCAACAAACGCCTTAGCCCTCATTACAGAAATCAAATTTATGTCTCCACAAGCAGTGGAAACCTAAATGTTGTTTCGTCCTGGCTTCTGGCTCTGAGCTGTGGCATTACTTATCCTGAGCAACTATGTTTCTCTTGGCTAAATTAATCAATTGCGCTTTCAGGGCAGGTCCCTTTCTTTCCTGGAGGAAGAAACTGCATCACATTAGCTACCAGTCAGCTTCAAACCTTTCACTTTGGACTATGCTCAAAGAGAGTTTAGCCAGAGAGAAAACTGGAATCGATACACCAGGCCAGCACAATCTGGATTTCAGGTCAGCATGTGGAGAGAGAAATGGCATTTGTGAGACTGATGGTCAGTGAACTGCTGTTTCTGGGCAAAGAGCAGGCTTTCATCCTCGCTCTCCTGGACCTGTCCGCATCAATCGACCCAAGGACATTAGGACAGCAGTTTGCACCAGGGCTTTGGGGTTTCACTCTAATTGTTGTAAGTTTTGTTGAAAGATACATCCAGACCTACAACTTCAGACTTCTTAACTGTGAACTCCTCCTAGGATAAATTTTACTTGTATCCTTTCCACAGTTTAATACAGTCTGGAAAAGAAATAGTTAAAATGTGACTGACAAATGCTAACAGAATGCTGAGTATCAAGTGGAAAATCAGTTCTAAAAGACAGTGATAACGTAAATGAGATTGAACGAAAAGACGTGCTCCCAAAACAATCTTTCCTAGGGGCTGGATAAAAAGCAACGTTTCTGGTAAGTGACAAGTTTTCTTTTAATTTCAGTCTGAGCTGGAAATTCATAACCATTTTTCAGCTGTGGTCTTGGTACCACAAATACACCTTCTGGCACGCAGGTAAAGCTCTGGCTTTATACTGGGAAAACGTTTTTTACACCAGAAAGTGCAGCTATCTCCAGCCCACAGCCTGAAGTATTCTCAGTTTCCAGGAGGTGTGATAATGATGAATTTCAGTGAGATGAAAATTGCTCCAATTTAAGGATAGCTCAACCATTTCATATTTGATACAAAAATATACTAATTTTTTTCTAAAAAGCCTAAAGATTTGGGCTTTGTACATGCAGTGCACGAATAGAAAATCCCTATCAACAACATTAACTGAACTGAAAATCCTTCAGGATGAGTTCTCTGAAAATTAAAACAGACATCAAGCTACACATCTAGATGAAAGACTTCCAGAGCTTTATAAATGCAGTGCACTCAGAAGCCAAGTTTCCAAAGCCTCAATAAAAGCATCTAATGTCCAAGCCTACAATGACAGTCCCATACATGAAAAAGACAATATTTACTCTGTCTTATGGTATTAAATTGGAGTTTTTATCGCACACTTAGAAACCAAGTGATAAGTCCAAGGCCTTTCATCAAAGGTATTTTAAATGAGAATTTCTAGATACCTCCTAAGACCAGATGAAAACCTTTTGGCTGATCTTCACATAAGAGATGGAACCATATTTAAATTATTGATTCAGAAACCTACTTCTCTGCTCTTAACTGCCGTCATCCTGTATTTGTCTTTCATCCTGACGTGATCTTTTAGCAGTCTCATTATTTTAAACTTCAGATTGCTAAAATGACTTGGTTTTGCTTCTTCCTTCCAAATTTTGGTCATAGTAGACAACACTGTTGTTTTGCTGTTATTCCTGTCCTATTGAGTCACCATTTTCTGACCCAGCCTTCCATCTTTTGATTCCACTGTTCTGACAGCAGCCCCATCTTGCCACCCATCTCTCTCTACTTCCAAGAAGTCTCTCTTGTGCATGGTTTCATTACAGAAATTCCACACTCATATCCTTCATTTTCTGCTGCATTATCTCAGCATTTATAGGAACCTTCTTTGACCTTCTGACCAGTTCACCATCCCTATGACACATTCAACATACCAGTGGTACTCTGTGTTACAGAAAAGAGAGGTCTTTCTGTAGCTCCACATCGTGCATGTTTGATCTAAACTTGTTCTCAAAATCTCTGCTCCTCCCTCCTGCCTCCAATTCCACCCTTGTCTGGTCACAGTTTCACTGCCAGCTGTGATGCCAGTCTCAGTAATCAAGGGCTATAAATCCTTTCATGGCTGCTGTATTTCATGTTGTCTGTTCTCAGTGCATACAGATGATGAAGTCATTAGTGTTCACGACATATTAATTAATGTCGATGTAAATTTTTCATCTCAAGTTTCTCTTCTATTGTGACAGCCATAGGAATTATCATCAAAGTTGACTGATGCCAATGGGCAGCCAATCTGTCTATTAATATTTACTATTTTTACACATTTCAACAGCTTATACAAACAACCCAACTATGTGATCTCATGTTCCTGCTACATACTTTTTTACTTTTAGATTTCCATGACTATAATACAGAATAGAAGGAGAAAAAACAATTTCATAGAGTCTCATAACCTATGTAAAATAATTATTTTGTTCTTTATCCAAATAGAGGTCGTAAATTCATTAAGAGATGTCAGTACATATTTCACAGCATTTAGCACAGTGAGGTATCAGTCTTATTTCAATAGCTGATTTCATTAATAATTTGTTTCAACTATTCTAGAAAACCAATGGTAAGATGCCAAAGTCTGTCTAATTAACTGGTCTGACTTTCTGAACAGCTGAATGCACAGCATCTCTTGTATCATATATGTGCATGCTCTCATATATACTGTGTGGCACTGAGTGAGCAGTTTCAAGTTGTGCAAACATCTAAAAAAAGAGAATATTTTGATAGATATGTAAGACAATTGAAGAGAATATTAATTCGTGTCCATAACCTAAGTGACCTAAGATCAAGAAGCCCTCTAATGAAAGCAGTGACTTGTATCCAGTCTTGCACAGTCCTTGTACTGGATGCAGCACATATCTGTTGTTTATTTGGAACCAGGTCCTTACCTTTAAAGAGGCTCTATTCCTCTAGTGGAACTATTGGGGGTAGTGAGGGAAACAAGTCAAAAGAGGAATTATTGGATTATTCACTCTTCTAGAACAGACCTTGTTTGTATAATCAGAGATATGCCTTAAGTGGTCTTTAAAGAAAGTCAGATTTTGTTTAAAAAGGGGGAAGGAGGAGGCTTCATTAACTAGACTGACAGGCTCCATAGATTTCTCAAGTGTTTAAATTAAGGATTGTGAGTTCTTGAAACTTGACAAGGAAAGCGGGATTGTCACTGCTGGCTGTCTGAACCAGAGGTAAGTGCAGATTAAGCTTTTCCTATCTCCATTATAAACATATTGCTCCTGTTCTCCAAAGTTCAGTGAAATAGAAAAGAGACTATTGTTTTCTAAAATTGTTC
>VZSR01001863.1:3381968-3416523 GCA_013398615.1 Brachypodius melanocephalos
GTCCATATTGATACCTATATCAGCAGAGAGCTGAGCTCCTGAGGTTGAAAGGGGGTTTTTGGGTCCAGGCTTAGTGCATGACCATGTGGGTAAATTAAATCCAAGTTACTCTTATCAGACCCTTGCTATCTTTCCTTCAGCAGAGCAGAGAGATGCTCACGAAGTACCTCATCTGAAGCCCTTGGACTGGAAGATGTGGGTGAGTAGCTGGAACTGCCAATTAATTTAAGCTCTGTTCAGGTTCAATTGGTGTGTTTTGGGGGTTGTTTCTCTTGCTGTGAATTTGGAAGAGGAGAGAAGTGTAAATGCAGAGCTGGTGTTGCAGTGCTGAGGAGAGGTGGAGAGTCCATGGTAGGAGGTGTGTTCTGTCAGGGGCAAGCAGCTGGCTCATGGAGAAGGCACACTCAGTGTGTGTCTGATCCACGAGAACAGAATCCACTGAGGGGAAGGTGAGGGTGGCTTGGTACAGTAAGAGGAGAAGAAGCTTTGGTTTTGTGGTGTTTTGCAGGGCTGGTTTGTGCGCTGGGTGGCTGAGACAGCCCAGGTCAGCATAGCCAAGTGTGAGGAGGTGCCAAAAGCAGCCTGATAGGTTGCTGGAGAGTTTTTGTCTGTATCCACCTTGATATGGGTACACAATTTTAGTGCAAAACAACCTGCACAAGCTCAGTTAGCCTGAAAAGCATCTCAATTACCTCTAAAAATGGTACAGCTCCTCACTACAGAAACTATAAGCCTTGCTCTGTGTTAGTGACTGCAGGGAACTGATACCCCAGTGCAGGCAATCAAACCCCAAAGCAAGGACAGGGTGTCTGTAGGGTGATGTCAGCCTTGGAAAGGTGCATTCCACGTGCATTACCACACAGCTCCCCTTCTTCAGTGTCTTGGCAAAACCTGCCATGATGACAGGGTGCTGCAACTTCTCCTCATCTTCCTGAGTGTGGAGTTTGTGGTCAGGAAATCAGAGAGGTGATGCTGCACCCTGGCCCTGGCAGGGAAGGGGAGCTCAGAGTGCCTGGGGTGGACCCAGAGAACAGAACACGGTGGGTCCTGTGTTTGCATGGATTCACAGAAATTTGCACACGGGTGTGCAAAGAGAGCAGCTGGGAAAGAGCAACAGAGACCACAGAGTTTTGTGTTTTAAACTATTGGTGCCTCTCAAGCACTTCGTTGTTTAACCTACCCCTTCTTCTCCTGATTTGCTGTTTGTTCCCTTTGCTGAGGAATTAGGGGTGGATGGATGACCCTGCTCAGTGCAACTGAGTTAACACAAAATACAGACCATGGTCCCCACTGGCTCTGACCCTTCCTTCTTGTAAATAATTTCAAAGGGTTTTTTTTTTTTTTGTGGTTTTTTGTTTGATTTTTTTTGGGGTTTTTTTTTTTTTTTTTTTTTGGTAGTTGTTTGCTGGTTTTGGGTTGTTTGGGTTTTTTGGGGGTTTTTTTGGTTTGTTTTGGTTTTTTTGCCTTTATGACTTTGTGAAGAAGAAACTTGCTTTATTTTAGAACAGTCCTTTACAAACCTATGAATGTCAGCTTTGAAGCAGTGAAATGTATGGATGCTTCAAAGAAATCACTGGAATTTATTTTTTTTCTTCTCTCTAAATATCATGTTAAAGACTAGTTTTCCTTGATGCTCTCAGGAACAGATTAACTTAATTACTGATCCCCTCCTCCTTTAAACCAGCTTGAGGCATTGTTTTTGGCAAAGTTATAAATGACTGAAAGTAAGAAGTTATAATGAGACTGTTAGGCAGCCATAGCTTTAGTTTTCATTATCAGCAGTATCTACAATACTTCACAGTACCTTTTGGCATAAAATGTAGACCGAGGCCATGAAAAGAGAAAAAACGAAGAGAGCTTGTATTTATCACTTTGATATTGCTCTTATTTAAGCATTACTTAACTAGCAGAACATCAGGCAGAGTTTGTTGCTGACTACAGCTTGCAATTCACAACCTTCCAAAAGAAATGATGACCTGGTACATGTGCCCACATCCTTACATAAAAACAGTATTTATAATCAAAGGGTAAAATTATATGGCCCCAAACAGGCTTGGCAGACAGGGAGTTCTGTGAATCATCTGGTGAGACTGTCCTTCTAATAGAGGGTGGTAAGACTCATATGAGTGGGGGGTAATGAAAAAGTGGTGGTCATGTATGTTTTTCTTCAAGAGTCAGATGCTGGAGGCAAGTGATTCCACTCTAATTTTCTTTCTCTTGCCTTTTTTTTTTTTTACCATCTTTTTAATGTATATTTGTGGTCCTTGTTTTTGTGGAGGAAAGCCAGAAAATGTGATCCCAAGGTACTCTAGGGGCTCAAAATCTATTGCCTTCTTTTAAAGAGAGTTCCTTGATTCAGCAGACTGTTGCGTCTGATTCATGATTTAAAAAGAGGGGAAAAAAAAGATCCTCATTATGGTATATTGGGAAGGGACACGAGACTTGGCAGCAGGAGAACAGAAACAGTGTTGTAGAGAAGTTAACGTGTACAACTGTGGCTAAATTAGAATCGGATGCTCGGAGTTGCACTGTAATGTCCTCAGCACAACATGAGATTAGATATCAAGAACATCTAAATCATTGTGATTTAGATCACTTATGCTGAGCTGCTGCTCAGCCACAAATCACCCACACTCTACTGCTCCTGGTTTTGTCTGCTGGGATGAATATTTTTGGCCTGCCCTGGTGTGATGTGGTTAGTTGCATTAATCTGTTCCTTTCTGTTCTGTCCTTTTGGAGGTATTATGTACATCTAATCCCCAACATCCGTTCTAAGTCTCTTACATGGATGCCTGGAAAGAATGCAGGAGAAAGGCCAAGTCTTCCACCAGGACAGCAAATCTGTAGCTGGGCTGTTTGGCAGACACTGAGGCAGTGCTGGCATCTTGCTGGAGGGAGGACTGAGGAAAGCATGCCCAGCTGGGTGCACAGGAAGAGGGTGAATGCTGGCAGTGTGTTTCTGAGAGGAAAAACTGATTGCATTATTTGCAATATACCTTTATGGTTAGCCAAGAGGAGCTGAAGTGTTTAGAGGGAGTCAGGAGGTTCATCCCATGGTGGGGTTAGTTCTGCCTGACATCTCGAGCTCAATACTTGTGTGTCTAAGTTAAGTGAATTGTCTGCATTTCTTTAGTCTTCAAAGAGATGAACTGGTGCATGGTAGGGCATGAGTACGTAGGTGCATCTTGAAGTCTAACTCTCCCCTCTGCCTACAAAGGGAGATAGATTACACTGTTAGATAGCTTTGTCTAGGTGAGATTAACCAGAGCCTCAGCATCTGGTTGCAGGTGTCTCAGAGATAAGCTTTCTGCATGGTCAGTGGAGAGGGGATGGTTTCTTCTGAGAATGGCTGGGACCTTTTCAGACAGGCTTCCATTCTTCATCATTCACTGAAAGGTATCCATACCTTTACCTGTACACCTTCACCTATACAGGATGCCTGCTCTCCTAACCAGCTGCTTAAGCTGAAACCTGGATACCCACTGACAGAGCATCTTACTCTGGGATGCATATTCCTACAGCTCCTGAAGACATGCCTACAAAAGGCAGGACTTTTGTTGGAACACCATTTTCTGATCTTCTGTTGATGGAATCCCTTGTGTCAGTCTCCAGAAAAAATGGCATTTGTACCGTTAGGAAAAGGCTCAGTGAAGATTGTACTAGATTTTTACACTAGTCATTATCAACTGACAGATGCTTTAGAGTCTTTCATGGTTCCTGCAAAAATTGAAATAATGTATTTTATGTCTTGAGTTCCTACTAGTACTTAATTTCATAATGCATGGAACTAAATAAACCAGGAATAAAATCAGGGCAATATCAGTGTTTCCCTATCAGCCCCTCTTGGGCTGCTACAAGGCAAAGAGCCTTTTCTGCATTAATTATGTCCAGTGTGCTGAAAGGTTTGGCTGGAGCCTTAGCCCCACACAGCTTGGCAAAGCCCTGACATGGCTGGCCAAGCCTTTCTCCCCACTGACTTGACTACCAGGGCTGACAGCTGCCAGGTCCTGTTGTCCTCATATGGAATTTTTCAAAGGCTCCTTCCCAAACTGTTGGCACTGAGTGTCATGGAGGGAGCCCTGCTTTCTAGGTCAGCGATTTTTGTGTATCCTGCCTGTATTTGCCAGCCCACCCTTGTAACCTGTGTGCCTGAAGAGACTGCTTTGGACGAAGGCACTCAACAATTCACATGTGAGTGTGCACGATGTTTAGAGCCCTCCTTTTGTCCCAGTCAAGCTGATTCTTCAGGCTTGGGCTGAAGCAAGCAGCTGATCTATGTATCTATAAGAGTGGCAAGATGATGTGTGATGTCATTCCTGTTTAAGAATGACAAAATTTGTTGTCTATATCAGTGACCACCACCTGTGTGTCTGGGATAGTGTCTTTTTTGGATAATACGCCCTCCTGTGCCACTGAATGCTGAGAAAATACTTGCACTGCTAATCCTGAACCCTGTCATAGTGTGTTTGCTCTGCTGATGCCTTTATCCATTGTGGGCTGCCAAACTCTTGCTGTCCTTATCTCATCCAGAATTCTGGCTTTCATTATTAATTAGAGGTCAGCTTTATGCCTCCAACACCTGTTTAAATTATCAGGCCAAATTTGAAACTTTAGTAATGAATGTGCCTTGAGTTATGGCATGAGGATGAAAGTTAAAATCAAACTATTCTTCACCTATTCTTCAAACTAATTCCTTCACCTATGCAGGAATTGTGCTGGTAATAAGGCAAAGAAAATATTGGGCACAAACATCTGGATTCCATCTTTTAAAGTCTAATTGATGAAAGATAGTGACAATTCAGGATGGGTGTCATGATGTGTAGTAGGAGAGGTGAGGTGGCTGAAGTTTGGATCAAATTAAAAAGAGGGTGAAAACCAGCAACTCTTCTGAGACAGGAATTGCTGTCCTGTATAAATGGCAAGTGTATGTAATGGCATGGTTCTTCATAGGAGGATTCAAACTCAGTATTTATCTAATGACACGAAAAAAGGGATGCAGAAGACACTGCTTGGGAACTGAAGTCTCACTTGATTTACCTTAACAGGAAGCATTTTAGCCATACTGCTATAGAGTAACCTATTTTGCTCTATTTAAAGTTTTAAAGGGTACTGTTATCTTAAGTAGTGATGCATCCTTTTGTTATCAAACTTGGTCTATCACTTGTTAGATCAAAATATTAATAGTTGTGTCGGTAAAGTGTGTCTTTTAGTCTGTTTCCAGCTCTGGCATCTTCTGCTCTCTTGTCTTGGTGCAAAGGGTAAAATGCTGCCCTGGGGCTGTTTGCATAGTGATTTGCTCAGAACTGGAGATGAACAGAGCCACTGGAGGGGAAGAGCTCTCTGCTTTAGTCTGTGGGTGAGCAGAAATGAACTGAGCTACAGGGAGGGTTTCGTTTGCATAACCTGTGGGTTTCATTTGCAGAAGCTGTGTAACCATCATTATCCTGTTGGGAATCTCTGAAACAATTACATTTGGGAGATGTACTTAAGGAGGCAGAAAAGGCTGCTGACTAGTTGGAGGCTCTGCACCCACCCCTGCTAGTGAGAGCCATACTTGTAGGCTTGTATAATGTTGTTTTTCACCAATGAAAATTGCATAAATCTTAGAGAAGAGGGACATTTGTGGAGAGCTTTTTGTGAGGAAATTACAGAGAAGGGCTGAAGCTTCTCTGGACTGTGGCACTTCTGGCATCCAGAGTCATTGTAATTTTGCTATGTGTTGGCATGTGGTTAAGGCTGAGGAGTGCTTTCTCAGGGTCTGCAGACAGATTTGTGTAAATTCTTTGTCTTCAGTGGTTCAAATATGTGATCATCCATTCATTGCTTGATACAATGGCTGGAGAATTGTTGTTTGGGCATTGTAAGGATAACTTTTGCAAGGGACCCTGTTGCTAAACCTCTGCTAACAAATTTCTAGCTATAGGTGCAAGTATGGATATGAAGCACATGCTGTCCTTCTCTTGATAGTGTGTTTCTTTCACAGTTAATAGAAAGCTTTCTAGCTTTTATCCAGAAACGGATATTCACAACTGTGAAGGTGCTGGATGTTAATGGCATTCAAGAAATATTTCCGCGATCCTAGGGATTTCTTGGGGGATCCTCTGAGGTGTTTACGCAGATGCTACTTTGTTTTAGAGAGAAATTCTGGTTTTTAAATCTCATTACTGTGGCTTTTGACTTTTTTGATCATGGATTACACTTGGAATGCAAAGCAGTGTCGTTTAGATAAGACAAGTTGAAAAATACTACAGAACTGATGGGTTTGTGTTTAAAGTGGTTACTCTTTCAAAATACCCACTGGCAAATATGCTCAACAGCAAACTTCTGAGAGAATTGTTCCTAATGGAATCAATTTTAAGGAAGGGAATTGCAGGATATCCTGGTGTGATCTAGTGAGAGATAGGGCAAGCATCAGTAGGATGGCTAAGGCATGGTTTCATTTCAGAAAATTGTGGTGAATAGCAAAAGTAGGATGAAAGGGAGGGGTTGGAAGATAAAGACACAAAACAATAGAAAAAGAACCAGGGAATGTGAGATAATTTATCTTCTCAGGAAGTGCTTTATGCCTTACTTTCACAAGAAATGCTGCCTTTTGTTGAAAGACGGTCAGGAATCAGGACAAGCAACAGACAGAAGAGAGAGAAGAATCTGCTCATCTGAGAAAAGTGTGAAGATTTAATTTTTTTTTTTTCTATTAACAAAAAATTTCTAGGATTTTAGGGTTTCTAAGGGTTTCCTCCCCTGCTCTAGTAATGTCCTGGTTTGTGTAGTGCCCACATTTAACTGCTGAGAAACACAGGCTGTTGGTTCTATTTGTAGCAGTCAAGAAGAGCGGTGTCACTGCAGGGTGTTTCTTGCCTCATTGAGGGACACTTGTCCCTGGGGACAGGAGTTCATTTGTCTTCATGTTGGCTCCAGAGGGAAATTGTCTCGAGCAGGGAACAGTTAGTTGGAGTAAGCTGTGCATGTGTGTGCTGTGTTTTGATGTAGTTCACTGACAGCTGGTAATCAGACCTAATCTGTCAAACTCATTCCACCTAAGACCTAAAGTGTAGCTTCCATTCTAATCTTTGAGGTAAAAAGCATCACAAAGCTACTTGGTTCCTAACCTTCTGGTTTTTAGCACACCATACCTCTTTTTGTTTCCAATTTTGTTTTTCTTATTTCCTCTTTAGAAACTCTGCTTCTTTTGGCTGCTGATGTTTTGGTTTTCAGCACCAGTTTGCAAAAAAGAAACTCAAACCAAAAAACCAGGAACCAACAAAGCCCTCCACTCCAAACAGAAATAAACCCCCAAACAAACAAAAGAACCCCAAAAGGCAGTTGGTAATACTATACAAACTTTGAGTAGAACATATTATCATGCAGTCACTGCATTAACATATTTGATGTAGCTGAACCCCCATCCTTACCTCTTAGAGCTGTTCCTAATTGGGTGTTTCTGCATTTCTTACCAGTTTGCTACCTTAGGTTACATCTTTCAGATTAATTAGAAAACTGGAATCAATTAAAGGTTCCTAGAGAACAAGAATCTTGATTGTAAAAATTGTGTTACCTAGGTAATAGTTATTAGTGAACAAGATTCTCAACTACATGTTCACCTTGGCTCTTTCTGTTTCTTCTGATGGACTCAGAAAGCAGGGAGAGAAATTGCTCCATACCTCAAATTCTGCCTCTGAATTTAAAAAAGATCCTTTTCACCCTGCTGAAACTGTTTGTTTGTCTAGTCTGTTTTTTTTTTTTTTTTTTTTTTTTTTAACTGTTACAGGGTTGACAATGTCCTCCTTTTATCCTGAAAGCTGCTAAAAATATTCTGGGTAGAAGCTGAAAATGCAAGACAACAGTCTCTTGATGCTGAAATACTTCATGACCAAATGTTTGATGACTTCTTGTACTATTTTTGTTTCTGATGGCTCTATAGCACACACAGATTTGCACTAGAAAAGAGGGAGAGCAGCTGACAAGGGTTGTTCTTTGTAGACTGGGCCTAAAAAGACCAACAGAAGATGCTCTTTCTTATCTCTTCATCTGTTGCTTTTTTAAAAGAGAAAATAAGGCTACCATATAGCTTCTCTGAATATTAATAAAAGGGTGGGGCTGGTGGGATGATAAAATAGTGGCCAGAGGGCCATGCTGTCCTTCTGAAGTGTCCTCTTCCTAGTGCCAAAATCTGTCAGAGTTTTTTCAGGGTATGTTGCACTTTTTTCACTTGGCTAAGCCAAAGATTTTCAATCTGAGATCTTAGCCCATGTAGGTGTTATTTGGCCTCAATCTGGATGAGTATTGTATCACTTGTTTGTTTGGTTTTTTTTCTATTTATTAGGTTATCTACCAGACGTAAATGAATAGCTAAAATCAATAGGTAAGGAGTAAAGTATATTGTGTTACTCTCAGCATCAGGCCAGGTGAAAACTTTCTAAAATTTTCTGTTCTGCTCCTGTTGGTTGTGTTATTCTTCACATCCCTTAGCAAGCCGATGTGTATGATGCATTATCCAGGAAATTACATTTTTCTTACATGAAATTATTAAAGGGTATTGGGCTGGCTTTGTGTTACTGCACAAGTACTGTCCCATAAGAAATCTTATCATAAAGCCCCCAAAAGTCATTTCTCTTGGCAACAGTTCCTTTATTATTGTCTACTAGACTGTCTTTCAGAACTGATATTTTAAGAAAGAAGTTGGGAGGTACATCACAGTTCCCTACACAAAGATTGACATTAACATTACATTTTGGGTTTGGCAAAATTAAATTATTTTTATATTTTTGAAATTATTTTGCCTTGGGCAGGGCTGAAGAAACAATGCTAACACATATTAGGCATGGATTGATGACATGAAGTGTGGTTGCTAGATATCATTGTGAGAACTGAAGGGGAAAACTGAAGCAGTATTTCACTGAATGAGTGAGTCTTGACAATGCCACCAACACAAAGAAAACTTCCAGAACTATGAGCAGTGCCAGTGCTCCTCTGAGCTCAGGTAGTGCTTGTTGCACCCTTGAGATTGTTCTCATGCAGAAGAACTTAAAGAGAAAAGTGCTTTGGGTAATTCTTTGGAGAAGGTAAACCACAGTTTATTTCTCTGCAGCTGCATGGCTGTGGGGTGCTTTATTGACAATTTTGTATGAGTCAAAGCTTTTATCCTGGAAGTCCATTTTTTTTTTTTAAATACAAGATTGTGATAAGTTGTTGTATTTACAGTAATTACAGTGATTGATTTAGTTAAAATATATATAATGGAGGCATTAGAATTGAAGATGCCAGTGGAATCTTAATTTGGTCCTCTTTTGCTTATACACTATAATGTAGTCTTTAATGATGGGAATATGCAATATTTTTCTTCATACAGCTATGTGTCTGCATATATCCAGAATATTCTGAGTACAGTACTTACCTGTAGGTCCTTAGAGGTATTTTCTCCTAAAAAAGGTTGGCTATAAACTTCATAAAATCTCATACTAGTTTTGGAACTCTTGTTCCTTTTTCCTCTAAATTGCTACATCTCTGCACACATTAAAATGGTGTCATATTGCTTGGATAGATGCAAGGACTAGGCTGACAGAACTAGAACTTCTTTTTTCCTCAGTATTCTCTTGTTCCCTTCAATGAGCACCATCTTCCTCTGTTATTGGGAATCCTGAGGCAGTGGCTGGTTACTTAATCTATTCAAACATATGTTCTCTTCCAACAGGATGCTGGTGTACATGCAGGCTGTACCAGATTAAAAATGAGCACTTATCACATCTGTGTTGCTTGAGAATCACGGTGTGACCATACCAGCTCCTAGTTATCATATACATGCTGCATTTTAATCAAACCAACAATTAATTTGGATTGTCTGTGCAAGTTTGCTATCAGTAAGGCTTTTCTTTAATCAGTATAAATCTGAATGGTGATTTTTATCACTGCAAATGATTTTTTTTTTCAAAAAAGGACTTGAAGTAATAGATAGGAAATGCATTGCGCAAGGCTATTAACACCATTAAATCCCAATATGCCTCAAATTCTTTGTAAACCTGAATTAACAATACAGCTAATTTTTAACTTGCCTGCACAAACTCTAAAATTTTAAACATAAAGTACATCTGTAATATAGATATTACTCTAAATTTGCAAAATGGAGAAGCCCTCTCTGAAGCTCTCAAAATTGTGCCTGTCCTCTTCCAACTGCTCATGAAAGTTTCACAGCTTGGCAAATCTCCTCAGCCTTTTGGCCTGACTGGTCATAGAAAACTGTGCCCAGAAATGACAGTTGGCTGCTGGTGATTTTATCACCCTTTTTTTTTTTTTAGCACTCTAAAACAAGCTTCCTCTTTTCTTTCAATTTGAGCCTTTCTCTTTCATAGCACACCTACTTTACAAAAACAAACCAAACAAACAAAAAAAACCACCAAAAAACCAACAACACTTTTTTTTTCAATTCTAGATTTTTTTAAAAATTTCTATTTTTAAACCAGTGTTTCAATTCAAAGAAACCCTTCTCTGGCTCATTATGTAGAAGGAACCTGGGCAGGTTCTGCCATGAATTTAAGCCACGTTAAGCAGCAGAAACTGCTGTAGAAAGGAACTGCCCAAAGTGAGCATTGTTCTTTCCTCAAAGAGTATGCACAGGAATTCAATTTAGATGAGGTGCATTCATAGAGGCTTTTAGGCTGCTCTACCTAATAATGAGTTATGCCTATTACTCTGGTAGATTCTGAGCAGAAACCAGTAGGCAACTGTGACTTAGCACAAGCTAGATATTTTAATATTTTTCAAATGTTTATTTTATAGACGAACTGTGTACATGGTCATCACGCAGTAGAAATTTCCCCCTCTATTAAACTGCAAGATAGGCAAATAAACTTGGGCAAAAATGTAAACTATCCCTTTCTCCCAGGGAATGGCAAGACCTGGAAGACCCCAATGACAGTCAGCTGTGAGAGGGCAGGTAGCATCTCCACTCCAGCAGTCCAGCCATTGAGACCTTGCCTAGCCAGGGCAAGCAGTTGGATAGCCAGGGCTGTGGATTTCTCACAGCTCATACAGTTCTTGTCCTGGCACACTCTTGTTACAGCTCAAGACTAAGCTACAGACTTTCCTTGACATGAAAGGAAATATTTACATCAGGCTGAAGTCCTGCAGCTGTTTCCAGGCATAATATCTCTGCAGTCCCATTCTCCAGTGCCAGCTGGTTCTTGTTTTGTGAGCCCAGACATGGCTTTGTGGGCAAAGGCTGTTCCAGAAAATTATTGCTCTGGAAGCTGCTATTCACACCACGTCTTGCAGTCACCACGAGAGATCTGGAGATGCAGAGACAGGCAGTGGTTGTTACCATGGCTGCTCTCATGAATCATTCAGCCAGGAGTGTTCCATGGTGTCACAGGAGCTGGCCTGAAAGCTGCCTCTGCTTGGCAATACCATGCCAGATAAAACTGCCTTGTGGTTTGTGCTGCTGTTCTGGGAGCCTGAGAATCATACCACCTACTTGGAAGGTGTTGAGGGTCTGGAATGTGGATCCCTGGATGCAAGCAGCCGTCGATTCTCCCTGACTTCTCTTGTTATGCCTGTGTGCCATCAACCCCAGAAATGCCTGAGGCAGGGTGTAAGGAAGATGGGAATGGGTTAGCTGGTCATATAGTGTGCTCATATATGAGAGAGCATCCTCCTTCCTGCCTCTTCTTCCTGTCCTCTCCTCACCTGACTCTTAGTAAAAGCAGCTGTTTGGAAAGGCCAGTTAGTACAGAGCAGTTACTGCTAAGGCTTGTCTTAAATCTGACACAGGTAAGCCTTTGGATGAATAAATCAGACTCTTGGGACTTTTTCAACCTGTGGTTTTCACAAATCATTGCAATGGCATTTGAGGCTTTGTTCAGGGGTCCAAAGGATCTCATCCTCCAGACTCAGCCCTCTGAAGTGATCATTTACATGCACTGCCTTGTTTCTGTGTGTTTTGAGTTCTGCTCTGACACTGATTCTTGCTATTTCCTTAGGCAATAACATAGATAGGTTTGTCTGTAAATTACTTAGGACCTGAAAAACTGATGGTGACTATATGATATCAAATAAGGTGTTCTCTGTCACTGAATTTCTCATGTATACTGGAAATTTGCAGTTCTTGAAACACTAAAAACTATTTAAACTCTTGTCCCTCTTGATATTAACCTGATGTGTGGAAACCCTCCCCAGATTTGTGTGTCTAAAAGCATGATCATAATCATTCTGTGTTACTTTTTGTTTTTTTTTTTTTTTTAATAAGTTTTTCTGTATGACAAAGATCAGACTTGAAAGTCTAGGAAGAACTTTCTTACCCTCTACTCAACACATTTTTACATGGCAATAAATAAACTTTTAAGTTGATAATAGTCAGAAAGTGTTTTTAGTGTTGTAATCAAAAGAAGACAATGGCATCCTCTGGTAATGACTAGTTCAAAAGGTTCATTCCCTTGAGAAGAGGATACTTTTTCTAGTCATAAAAACAATAGTATGACTTGTATTCTGCCAGTTTTAATAGAGACCGGAAGGATAACTTAAGTCCAAGCCAACAAAGTTTTGTGTAATAGTAAAGTTCTTAATTAATTTTTCACTAATTTGAGTAACTTAACCTGAATCAATACTTATTTTGTGAAAGTTTGGGTTTTTTCTCACCAATATGCCATTAATAAGGAATGCATTTTCTTTAAAGATGCAGAGAACCCCCTTTTCCCAACCTCCCTATTCAGAAAAGTAACATATCTGTGCTCAAACCAATAAAGAATATGCCGTAGATAAATTCATACCATGGCAATGGAGCGTAAGGATTCCATTAATGCTTTAGTGATATTATCAAGCAAGAAAAAGGCAAAATGGATCCACAACTCTTACTCTGCTGGGTCTGTAATGAAGCAATGTTGTAGCAGCTGCTGTATTTTTTTTTCTGTAGTCATCAGTTGGTGTATTGTGGAAGTTAAAAAAAAAATCCTGATCTTTCCTTTTTTATTTTTGTCTCTATTTTTTTAACTTTAAAGAACAGTCAGTTTCCTTTTGTTACTACTGTGATGTACTTCTCCCTACTAACTCCAAGAGCAATATGGAAATTACTAATATGACAGAGAAATATGAGCTTTACACTGCAGAAAAAGTGGCTGCAGCAATATATCAGAGAAATTATTGAATGTTATCGGTCATAGCACAATTTATTATTTTACCAGTGTGCTGTGAAAAGTTGCTCAGCCAACTCAGAGCTTTCCTGCTGTATTAGTGCTGCCTGGGAGTTTAACTGGTAGCACTTTGCTAAGTGCAAGCATGGTAATTATTCTCACATCAGGCCCTCAGATTCCCCCCTCCCCACCCCAACCCATCACCTTAACACACCACGTGCATGAGAATTTGATTTACCTTTTTTACTTTGGGCTCTGTATGGCAAGGCTTTCACAGAGAAAAGATGGCTGAAAGATGTAAGGGAGGGCTGAGAATTTGGAAACTGTCTGCTCTGCACTTTGTGCGCGCTCCCCGCCAAACTCACGTGTGGCTCTCATTAATGCTAATGGGATTTAATACATGCTGCAAGAGGAAAATATCCTCATTTATTTTGCACTGAATCGAGTGGGTAGCAAAAGTGCTGTATTGACAACTCTGGAGCCCTCTATTTATCCAAAGAACAGGCAGTGTCAGAATAAGTTCCTCTCACAACTTTGGTGTCTCAATCCTCTTGTGGAAGGAGCTCTGAAGGAGGGTGAAGAGTTTAGTGGCACACATGCAATACACAGATTTTTTCAGTATGATTGAATGATAATGATAACTTTAAGGTGTCTCCTGCTATGCATGTGTGTATAATTGTCAGGAAAAAAACGCCTTCTCTATTGAAACTTCTTGTAGCAGTTTTATTAAGTTAAAAACATTGTTGAAAAAAAGGGGGAGGAAGTTCTTTATTAGGATCAAGACAATATTGTGGTTTTTTGACTGAGATAAAATTAGGCATAATTATATTCAGTTTGACATGCAGAAAGTCACATTTCATGGAACATTTTGAGTTCTTTCGGAGTAATAGATTCGAGTTGACTTGCCCTTTTATGGAGAATTGCCTTACTTACCTGTTTATTTTTATTATTATCCTGACTCATCTAAACTTGATTGATTGATGTTATTTCCATTGAACAGACAAAGAGGCTCACTTCAGCTTTCAAATCGCACCAAATCCAGGACTATGCCTCCTTATTTTTTTTCTTTTACATGTCAGCAGTACTCTGGGTGGAGTCTCTGCCTGGCTGGCCTCACACATCTTCCTACAGCATCTTTGTGTGATCTGTGCAAAGCACATTTCAGCACAAGCAGCTGTCAATTGTTTTACAGGAACTTCCTGTGCAGGGGTTATAATGAAGAGTTTCAGGATTGAGCATTGTTGCTTTTTCCCCTTTGGGCTAGAGGAGAAGGCTTTTCAGAGAGGAAAATTTGCTGGGGAAGGACTCAGAGCATAATACCATCAAGCATGTTGAAAATCAAGGCTGATGTACATTGACTTCACCCAGGTTCTAAAATATTCTGGACTTCAGAATTTTCTTTAATTCCTACTACCAAGGCATTCCTTGTTGAATGTGTGTCTAGGACACCTTAAGGTTTTGTCCATCCTGTTCTTATTTTATCTTTATCCTTTACTTCAGTAATGCCACCTTGTTTCTTATTTAAACCCATCTATCATTAGATTTAAGTGGCTTTTATAGGTGTGTATTTTTAAAACCTCATGCTGGTGCCTAAGGATAAATCTCTGACTTCTGTTGTCTCATTCTAATAGATGTATGCTCTTTCCACCTTCAGGTGCTTAGTATAAAATAGGCTTTGTGGAACAAAAATCTCAAGTTTTCATATTGTCCCAGCTGTTGTCTCAAAAGTGGATTGATGTAAACAAATAAACAACAACAAAAAGGGAATCAGCTTGAAGTTAACATCATCCTTGGGAGTTCTGAAGGCATCTTGTAAAATCTAGACCAGATATTAAATAATGTTTTCATCAATTTCTCTTATTTTGTGTCATATCAAAGAAATGGTTGATGCTTAGGTCGTAGGCAAAAGATATTGGGAAAGGAAAATGATAGTGTAAAACTCAGGTGTGTTTTGAAAGTTGGACATGAGCTTTCCTTTATATTTTTCTTCTATAAGGGTACAGTTACTTGTTATCTGGGTCATTAAATCAACCTGCAGATGCCAGGACACCTCATTATGAAACTTGTGGGGTTTTTTTTGGTGGGTTTCTTTTTTTTTTTGGTTGGTTGGTTTTGGGGGTTTGTGTTTTTGGGGTTTTTTGTTTTTTAGGCCATTTCACTTTTTAGTTGAACTGGATCTTTGCTGATACTAATTCCTGCTGAACTCCATTTCCAATATATAATTCAACAATTAAAAAAAATGGTGCTTTCATTTGAGAAAAGTGTGTGGTTGAACAGAATTCAGACTTGTAGCGCAAGGCTTGTTTGCAAAGCTTTTTAACTCAGCTAAACAGCTCGCTTCTATTCTACAATTTATTTAATTAATGTTCATCTCATTAGCAGGGATCTATCTTAGCCATCTACCATTATACAGCAAATTGCTTTAATGAATTCTGTGATTCTCTCAAAATTTCCAATCAGATGAGAGGTCCTGCTAATGTAATAAGTCAAGAAAGTACAGCTTTGGAGATTCATTAGATTTTATTTCTTATGAATTGTCTCTGGAAAAGCTCTGAGAGCAGTGCAATGGTCAAAAGGGGCCATTAGTAGACCTGCTTGTTAGATATGTCCAGAAAGAACAAAGTTTAGTTTGGTTTTGAAATTCATTAATACAGTCTTGATCTTTGTTTTCCTATGAAGTGTTTTTATTTGTTGGTTTTGTGAGATTTGTTTTTTTTAATTTCTTTTTCATTATGGTCAAATTCCCTTTAAAATAGACTGCTAATACCTGAATTTTATATTTAGCTTAACTGAAATGACAGAGGAACAAGATATGTCCCAACAAAAGGTGTCTGCTAAATTTGTCATGTTTTCCAATTCCTTCCAGTACACACTGCAAGTACAGTTTTGTCTGTCCTGTTCTCTCCCTGGTAACTATCCCTTTCTTTAAGCTTTTTGATACTTCTCATTCATAGGACAGTAGAATGATGTTACAATAATTTCCCTTCAGCAGCAGGAGACACACTGCTGTATATTATGCCCTTTAGCTAAAAGAAAAATGGATTCTGTCATGTATACATTTATATCTCATCTTTTTTTTAAAAAAAACTTTCCTTATGAGGCTGAGGCAGAAAAGAATAAACTATTGAGATATATGGCATGGTTCTCTCATCTTGGGAAGACCTTCCATCTTGAGAAACAGGAAATACAGAAGTGAACCTAAGCAGTGATTAGAGCTCTAGGCAGGTTTTATTTTCTACAAAAACATCCAGGAATATTTGTGAAGAAGGTTTTCTTTTAAAAAAATAAAAAAATACGGAACTGAATGTGATGTATTAAGTCTTAGGAGTCTCTTACTATATGAATCCTGAAATTTAGGAAAAACATATCTTCACAAACAGCTAAATTTTAATCCACATGCTGTTAAAGGGTTTATTATCTTGAGATAGGGGTACATTCTCTCTAGCAGCAGGAGTGCCTTTTGCTTAATTCACTGGGCTAATCAAGCATCTGCCTTCCATTCCTGGACTGTCCTGTGTGATCTTCACTATCTCTGTTTCCTCAGCTTTCAATTTGAAAAACTGTGATAATATTTGCTTTGCCTCACCAAAGTGGAAGAAAATAATTTAGAATGATGACGCACATAGAGTTTGTAGCACGGAGCACCCTGTAAATTCTGCAGAGAACCAAAGGCAGGCTGCATCAGTGTCCTCATCCAATAAGGCGGTCCAAAGGCTTGCATTGAAAGTTTCACTTATCAAAGTGTCTTTCAAATCATGGTAATCAGTATTCATGGGGTGTTGAACATTGGCCAGCTTCCTACGTGAAAAGGGACCAAAAGTAAAGAAAATACTCAGAAGTAATTTTCTTGAATTACAATGTGGAATATATAAAAATCAAGTATTTTGAGTCCAAACCAATTGGTTTTGGTTGGTTAGGTTAGCTTTTTGTTTTAATTTTTGTTTGTTTTGTTGTTTTATTTTTTACAAATAAAACAGAATACTTTTTTGGTGTGATGACTCTGAAACTAGATTTAGCTTCAAATAAATTTAAAAATCTCTTTCAAGAACCTTCTCAAAAAATTATGGTCTGTGATCAAAACATCCTGTTTTACACACCCTGCTACTGAGTAAAAAAATGTTACTAAAGTTTTTATTCCCAGCTCTATAATTTTGATACTCTCGTTTTTCCATTTTTCTTTTAAAGCGTAGATAGATATCAATGTTCCTACTTTTTTCACATGGAGGTGATGGGCTCACTGTATTGGTTTGCTCCAAGTTAAAATCTTTATTTCTAAACCTTTTGCAGTTAATTCCACAGTCATGATCTTAAATTGAAACTGAGGCAAATATGAAGGGTTTTTCCCCCGTATTTGTATTGCATTGATTGTAAAGAGTGTTCGCAACAATTTTCTGCTCTGTCAGAGAAAGAAGCTACTGGAGACTGAGGCTGAAAAAACAAATTTGGTGACTCTGAAGCAAAATTGATCAGAATAGAGAAATTGTAGCATCTCTCTCTTTTAGAAAAAATCTTTAGGTGGAAAATCTAACCAAACCCAGAAAATCTGATGTTGCCAGCAGTCTCAGCATTCAGTTGTAGTTGCTGAGGGTGATGTCTCACATTCCATTTCCCTTGATAGTCTAGGTATATTGCATGTCCTGGTATTCCACATAACTTCTTGTCATAGGGAAGAAAAATCAGAAATAGTGAGAGTTCCAGATAACTGCCTGCTATGGGAAGTTATAGTCTGGATAATATCCAGTCCAGGCTGCCTGATCAATGTCAAGCAGAGACACCTCTTGCAAAATCAAGATTCACTTAAAGAAAAAGAAAAAAACAAACCCTCACCCCAAAAAACTTTACAAATGTATTTTCATTAACTATTCTTCAATACTAACTTCTCATCCTCTATAATGAGGGATGAATGGGCAAGCAAAAAAAAGAAAAAGGACAGAAAGGACTAAGAATATTTGTATACATGAATATGTGGACAAATATGTTTTCCTAAAATTAAAATCTTTTTGTTATAATAACAGAGGAGAGAGTTTCTGGGATGAGGTATTTCTCTGATCCAGAGGTAATTCCTTATTCCAGGACAGGTTCTATCCTTTTAGCTTATATCAGGACCATGTGTGTCTCTCTGACTGACAACCCCTGGTTATTTTTCCTTTTTTACTTTCTTTTATTTTTAATAGTAGCACTTCATATTACCTATAAAGAAAAGTGAACCAAGTTTTTTCAAGAACATATGTTTGATTATTTTATCTTAGTATGTTAAACTTTAAAAAGTGTTTTAGAATTAATTCATTGTGGAACCCTGGGGCTAAGAACCACATGTCACAGGTAACCAAATTAGAAGTCCATGGGTTATGAGATCACAAGCCCCTAGAGAAATATTTAGTGGTGTGTTTACTAATATCAAACAGCATGTGAAGTTTATTTATTAATATGCCTGCAGGTTTCTCTCTAATCCCACTTCTCAAAGATGCTCACACAGAGATAGGAAAGCCAGGAGGGGGTGAATTGCCCTGGTAGTATTTCCATCTAATAGAATAACATATCTGTTGAAGAAAAAAATTAGGGTATAGTACATACCTTCTTGACCTTGACCAAATCTCAAGTCCTGCTTTACACAGAAGCTTGTTGTGTGCTGTGTACAGGGAGCAGAACAGCAGACACCCAGCAACCTCCTCTTGGGCTTATGAATCTTTAAGCAAGAAGAAAATTCATTTTTTAACATAGTCAGCAGAGCAATTGCTCTCAGCTAAGCAATGAGAAAGCAATCCACCCATCCTTCCTCACACCATGCTGGAGTAATAGAGCCTGGTGAGAGGAATTCTGCAGGAAGGAAATCTTCTCCCTTCCTCTTGTTAGCAGTGGTGGAGCTCCTGTCACCACTCCCCCTCAGCAAACAGAGGAGCTGGCTTGGTTCTACCTGTGCTGAGGGGCCAGGCATTGCTGCTGGATGCTCACCCACAGCCCCTGCAGCTCAGGAGCTGTGTTCTGCATGGGGTTTGGGAGGTACAGGACTACGTCCCTCTGTACCGGGCTTGTCTCTACCATCCAGAACCCACTGTGTATTCCTGAGGCAGCTTTCCCAAGGACAGAGTGCTGCTCTGCAGCTCTTGGTTGTACCCCCAGACCTGCCACTAACCCACTGATTTTTATGTGTGTCTCTGTATCACAGGAACACCAACATTTACCTCCCTAATGAAGCGTTTTTGGATTTACTGACAAAATTCTTTTATGTAACAGCAAGAGGTACTAGCTAGTTTAACACATTGCTGAAGTTCTGGGAAGAATTCCTTGTGTTTGCCAGAGTCATTTTAGCCTCCTTCATCATTTAGTGTCCTATTTATGCACTAGATAAAGCATTAGATCTAGGCAATATTGAAAAAAACCCCCCAAAAATAGTGCATCAATGCTATCCTTCACTCGTTCAATCTATGCAGCACATCACCACCTTAAATGTTAATAGGCGACTGCCTGGATTTCCTCTGAGTTTATAATTATTAAGCTCATAATAAACCTGAAAATTAAAAGCAAGAGAGGTATTTTTATGCTCTAGTTAAAATGTCAAAGCTTGGGAAAGTTTTACAAAATGCTGAGCTCTTTGTCTTCTGTGTCA
Organism: Brachypodius melanocephalos; assembly: GCA_013398615.1. Lineage (NCBI taxonomy): Eukaryota > Metazoa > Chordata > Aves > Passeriformes > Pycnonotidae > Brachypodius > Brachypodius melanocephalos. The sequence goes on from VZSR01001863.1 coordinate 3,401,694, forward strand.
AGGGCTATTACCAGAGTAGGTGCAGAGACAATCTGGACACCTGCAATCTTCAGACAGATTCCATCAACCTCCTATCTGTTAGAAGCTGCAGTGCTTGCATTTGGATTCGATATCTAACAATAATGTGGTATTTTATAAACATTAGTGGGCCTGATTTTGCACTGGTCAGCACAGGTAAAAAATAGGTACTTTTGGAAAACAAATAAAAAAGGAATTGGACCTGTCTCGATAAATAGTGCAAATTGTAAATTTCCCAAAGATGCAGTCTTTTTCTCAGGGATAAGAAAATAAAGCTGGCAATTACAATATTGAAGAATTGCACAAGCTGCTTCTGGAGTTAAGGCCTAATATTTACTTGACAATACCTTTATATTATTACATATAGCATTATGTCCTTTTAATACATAGAATTGCAATTTCTCCTTTATGTTACATTAGGAAAAAATCACCTACTAGCTCTGTAAATGGAGTAAACCCGTGCGTTTTCTGACTCTTTATATCAATGATGATCTTGATACCTGTATTGATAATGCTTTAAAGATATAAGTGGAATATTCATGTTAGGAGAAGTAGAGAAACCTGGTTGAAGTCTGGAAACTGATCTTCACAAGCCAGTTTCACAACTTTTTTTTTGGTGTGATCTTCACTGAGTAATATGCTCTCTTTTTTCCCTAAGACCAGTTCCCTAAAACCACAGATATAGGAAATGTTAAAGTTCTGAAACATGATTTCAAGGAATACAGTAACTTGTGCCTCTGAAAGCCCATTTTGATGAAAGATATCATTGTGCTATTGTTAAACACCTGTTTCAGGGTGTCATTTTTGGCAGGGAAGCTCAGTGAATATTGGTGTTTAACACTTTCCATGTTCTACCTCAACTGTGGAAGGTGGTTCCAAACAATATTGTCGTTCATCCAAAAATACTTTGTAAGTGACAAATACGTATTTTTGAGAGGAATAGTGAAAGCCAGACAGACATAACCACATTTAGCTATATGATGAGGTGACCTGCTTTTCAGAAAAGTAAGACACTTTTTCTTTTTGTAACCTGTGGCTGCTGAGAGCATTTTGAATACTCAAACTCAGTGCCAATGCACATAAATTTGAGGTAGGATTTGTTCATGTGTAATTGTAGAGTGAAATGTGCCTGAATTACCTAGCTCTAATAGTGTAGAAAGTTGAAGAGATGCAGTTGTAAAGACTTTTTCCTCTTCCACAATTCATCTTGTCGTACAAATCTGGTTTAATTTTTGTTTGCTCTCTTCTTTGCAGTGTGCCAACTCACTCTGTGAAGTACATATTTTTTAATTTTTTTTCCTTATAATTTGTGGTTCTTTTGGGTTTCTGAGTTTTGATGGGTTTGCAAATCTACCTTGTAATTGTTATTGATTATTGTGCACCTCGCAGCTTTTGTTATAAGATACAATCTGGTTTCAATAAAAGGAAGCACTTAGTAAGGGAAAAGGCATCTACAAATATCTGATTCATAAGTGAATGAAATGCCTCTGAACCTTTCCTCTTCCCTCACTAAAGTGGAGCCCAGTTGGTGCCATGGTTTACCAACATCTTCTGTTTATTTTTGTGACTATTCTGTTTAAGAACGTGAGACTGTGTACTTGCTTTTACCCAGCTCATACCCACCCCAATAAGAAAAATGGGCTTCTTGCCAGAAACTTTTCCTGCTGTGCTGTCAGCTGTGGTGCTACAGGCACTTTGGGGCTTGCAGGTGATATCATGTTAGCTGGCTCCTGAACAGACAGGTCACAGACAGAATGGTCAGCTGGTCTCCAGAATTGTGCTTTGTCTTTCACTTGCTGATGTGGCCGCATACTTAATCTATTGGTTGTTTTGAACTGGCACAGAAAGTGGAATTAGGAGCTACACTTCAGGCTGGGACAGCTGCATTGCATCAGCATTTAAGGAGTTAGAATGAAAACCTATTATTCACCATAAATTAAATTTCCAATGAAGGTAAAAGCAGTCTTAAGAAGAAACAATTTAGATTTTTTTTTTTTTTGGTGAAGCAGATAGGAGAGCTCCTTTTATCTTTTGTTTGTATGTTACCTAGACCATCTAGAGCATGTCATGTGTGATCTAGGATAGATGATTTTGAAAAAAAGTACCTTAAAGATCTCAAAACTCTATTTGAGCTTGTGTACGCAGACAGACTTAGCTTGCAAATAGAATCTGTCTCAAGGAACTCAGCATAATTTCTATCTGTCAAGCACCAGTATTAAGACCCCTTAGATGTTCTGGAATTTCCATTTCTGTAGAAAATTTCAGCATTTCAACAATAATACAAGAATTTTACTTTTTTTTACTTCTTTAGACTAGAAATACTAAAAGAGATACTGGTCTGGTATTTTTCCATTATGGCATACACTCACAAGGAGATCTGGACTTCAGCAGTCTAATCCATCTTTTTAATCCAGATGAATTTGTTCTCCTGAAATCCATCTGAACCATACAATTCCTATGACAAACCAATCAGCTCTTCCTTGCTAGGCAATCTAAGTTGCACAAAAACAGAAATGAAGATGGAGAGCAGCGGGAAGGTCAGACCCCTGTAATCCTTCAGCATTGGTCTAAACACAGATTTCTTCTCTCTGAAATATTTCTGTGGTAGAATTTTTCTCTGACATCTTGATTATTCAGTTAGCAACAAATGGACATCAGTTCCCTCCCTAAACACAAGTTTAGAGTTTACCTCAAATGCATGGTAACCCAGAGATAAGGCCACAGTAGAGCAATGCATGAATGGTACAGAACCTAAAAGTTAAAGGTTTTTGTTTTCTTTGATGATTGGCAGCAGTTATTATAGACCATATTTTAATGCACTAATACAGTAGAGAAAGATCTTTACTAGCCCAAAAACCTCACACTGAATTCACAGTGACTTACGTGCAGGGTGTAGGCATCACAGGCTGAAAATGGCTTTCTGGATGAATTAATGGAATTCTGGTGAATTAATATTTTGAAGCAGCAGCAATGTATAGCATGATAGAGAGGCACTACACTCAAAATAAGAGAGATGGAAAGTATCATCATTAGTCTGAAACGTACAAAATATCATCCCATAACTACTAGTGTATGGAGGTTATACTCATCAGGTATTTTTAAGTCTGATTTTTTTTTTTTAAACCTCCACAAGCTCTGCAAGCAGTGCTGAGATCTTTCCTTGAATTGAGTGACAAAGTTGGAGGAACTTATACTGAAACAGAAAAAGTATTTTTCTCAGCAACTTTGTTGACAAATTTGATTAATTCTTCCTACAATACTCATCAGAGATGACACCACTATTACTGTTTCAAACTGTATCAGTCTAAAACCTGCCCTGCAAAATGTGTTGTCAGATTCCAAATATTTGATATTTGGTTAAAGAGAAGTCTGTTAATTGGTTTCCAAGTGAGAGAGCTTTAACAATGATTTGTGTTACATTTCACATACTTTCAGCCTTGGTGTCATGAACATCCCACGTTGTTCTACAAAAACTGCTAAGGACTGCATGACAAGTTGCTGGGGGCTTTGAAATTAGCTGGTGAATAAGCAAAATTTCAAAAGAGGATCTTTTGCTTTATAGCAAAAGCTTTGTGAGTTTATTTGCCGAGTGTAGTTAAGCTGTAATTATTTGTGATAAAGTGCTACGCAAGACTTAACTGAACATTCCTCGGAGTAGTTTGCACAATTCAGAAGCGAGGTGGTGGAATTGCCTCCTACTGTTCTCAGCTGTAGTTGTACACATTTATTCTATGCCTGCTTTAGTTTTTAAGGTCTTTGTGACTGTAGCAGTCTGCTATTAAATTGAGACATTCCAGTGGAAATTGAGTCTGTTGTATTTGAAAACAGACAAGCTTTACAAGTGCTGTTGTATGCAAAGTAGTTATTCTGTATGATAATAACTGTTAATAGGTGTGACATGGGAAATACTTACGTATCATGTATAATTCTGGAAAATTTAGCTGAAGTGCAGTAATTACAATTTTGGGATGAATTTTGTCCCGATCCGTAGCTTACAAATAAGAACTGATAAGAAGCTTCTTGACTACCTATTCTCCAAATATTTTTGCTGGGAACATAAAATTGGGAGGCCCAGGTGTCTAACCACAAATGTCTAGTGTTATTTTAGGGGATACAGGCCATGAAGGATGCCTACATATAGACTGGATGTGTCTTAGCAAAAAAATGGAGAGCTGTGTCCTTTTGGACTGGCAGTTGAGGAATTTGTGGGCTACAAAGCCCTCAGATGACTCATTTGAGTGACTAAATCACTCATTTAAGTGACTAAAATGATGCTAAACCCAGATATCTCTTGAATGAAATATTTTCATACCTGCATACCAAGAGTTTGGAAAATAGGTGCAACTTTTTAAATGCATGTATAGATAACTGATTTTATATCCTCTCTCTAAACTTTTTCAATGCTTGCTGTTTATATTAGTTTTGCTATATAAATCCACAATTTCATCTTAAGAAACCTGATAAATAATTTTGAAAAAAAAATTTCACTTTTGGTACTAAAGGTGAATAAAATAAATTATCTCTAGGAGGAATTATAATAAATTATCCCTTGCAGGAAGCACAGCAACCATTTTGTGCCTTGCTTACCCTTGCCTTATCCATTGGAAAAGCAGACTTATTTGGCCTTTAAAATGTAGTTAAGGCAAGATAAGTAATATGGCTTTCCACAGTCTGTGTGTGTAATGGATTGTAACCAAGGTCCCCTGACAGCAAGTTTGTGGCTTAACCACAAGACCATTGTCTTCTATTAAAGAAATGTTAACCTCAGAGAAGTGAGGGAGTCTGTAAGCTTTCTTATCTTTCAAAGTCTGGCTTAATGAGCTGTGGTGTCTGATTTTTCAGTAGAGGAAGGCACCATGGAGGAGCCTGCAAAGCAGTGAGAGACATGAGTTAAACAAGGCTTTTCTTTCATTTCATATTAGTGGGTAAAGATGATGAGATGAGGAGTTAATTTGAGGGAAAGTATTTCCTCATACTTTTCTTGCTTCTATCTCTCTCTCCATCCTGTGTCTGTGTTGGTGACCACTGGATAATCAATGTTCTTACAATATGTACTAAGGGTCTAGGGTATTGAAATAAAAAGATCTGTAAAGATGAGGGAAATGTCCTTAAAATTGTAGCTTATTGTTATCCATCATTAATATCGGAGCCTTCCTTGTGGGTGCTGAGAGCTTTACTTAAGGTCTAGGGTTTGATGACTGCTCTCTTTAGGCCTCTCCATTCCACCAGCTTGAGCAGAGTTGTTCTACCTTGGAAGCCAGAGAAGTCCATGAGGAGACACAAGTGACTGAGAGTTGGCACTGTTTACTTGCTATTAAGGGAACATATTTTACGGTTCTTCATCCAGTGTTGCGTTACCTAAAATGGGCTTGCCCTCTAGTGTCAGGAAAACTGAAAGGTGATCTCAGTTTTATCGGTTTTGTATTTCAATGGTTCTTTTCTATCTCAAGTGGTAGAGCTGCTGCTTTGCAATCTGTGACTTGTCAGGTCAAACCAAAGCAGGAGCCAACATCTCAAACAGTGTGGCTCCTCAGAGGCTAGCTAGTGCCATCTCTTTGCAAGTGAAAGCTAGAGAACTTGCTGTTTTACCCCACTGGTGTTTACTGTTGTTTTCAAAAATCTCTTGAAAAATATTTCAATGAGGAAAAATCCCAGAACTTGAGCTCGTTTTGTGTTTTTGTGATCGGAAGCCAGTTGGTGTCAGGTTAAAATCTCCTGTGTGAAAAAGATGCTGTAGTAAAACTGGAAATAAATGAGATGGAGGACTTCTATGCACAGTGGGCACTACTATAAAAACATAGAACTATAATCACATTGCAGTGTTTGACTCAACACACTGTAAACAGGCTCCCTGACTTCAACCCTGCTTCTCCTCCTCTGGAAAAAGCCCAAATCCAAAACTGTCAGAGGTAATGAGAGAAGGAATCAAACCAGAAAGAACAGGTCCAGCCCAGTGGAAGGAACAAAAGATTCTTCCTGGCTGATTTCATGGCACGGAATGAGTGCGGTCACATCCTCCATTCTGCAGTGCTGCAGGGCAGGTGGGAATTGGATAAGCAGGAGAAAGCAGGTTCTTTACTTCATGGGCTGGAATGGTTCTTTGTTCCGTGGTGGGTGAAAGCCAGGACCCAGCAGGGCAACATTACTCTGAAAGCAGGCAAGAGAACATGGAAAACGGGGCTGAAGACCTTGTGAAAAAAGCTTTGCTCCCGTCTTTGACAGTCTGAGTTTTTCTTTGCAGACCCCATGCATTACTGCCCACGAGAGCACTGACAGTGTACTGAGATTTGGCTCTGTGCAAACATTTCTGCATAGAGGAAAAAATGTTGCATTAAGTCATAGAAGAAGAAGGTAGCCAAATTAAGAGGGGTCTATGGCGAGGCAATTAATGAGCTGCTGTTTTCTGCAGACTTCCCCCAAAAGAAATGAGAGAGGAGCTGCCAGAGGTCAATGCCAGTGAAGGATGATCTGTACTTTTTGTGCTATCATTGTCAGTCTGGCTGGAAACAGCATTATAGGAAAAGAAATGTATGATGTGCATCCATCTGCAAATTTGAATTGAATCTGACAAACTAGGACATGAAATATGGGAGAAGAAATAGCAAGATTTGGAGACATTTTAATTCTTTTGATGCAAAATTTGTTTTTTAATTAAAAAAAAAAGCTTCTTTTCCAAATTGCCACCTAAAAAATTATCTTTAATTGAAAGGACACTTTTGCAAACCAAATAAATGAAAAAAGTATTGATGCTTTATAGTAAGTTATAACTAAATATTTAAGATAAAATATGTGATGCAGAAGACAAATTTTTCATAGGAGCTGTAGGAATAAGGAACATGAGTTTGCATCTTGGTGTGTATTCTTTTGCTTTGATATGATGCATTACTGGCCTAGTGTTGATCTGTAGGCAAGGCTCACAGGTGTAGGGAAGATCACCAGAAATTGTTCTGTACTCTGTAGGGTAGAGGAAGTTCTGACCCAAACCTCTGAATTCCTTTTCTTCACTTTTCATCTTTCCTTCTCCCTTCCTCTTCTTCATTTGCCGCCTTTTCTTCTGCAAATTCCTCTTTCCCTTTAAACCTTAATATCCATTTCTTGTTTTGTTTTTTACCTGTATTTTGAAAATTAGAAGTTATTTGGGAATGAGGAAAAACACATGTATAGTTGGTTAGGAAGAAGATTCATGTTTGATAAGAAACTTCTACATTTCAGGTTTTTAGAAAGAAAAAAAAAAACCAAAACAAAAAACCCCTAAAAACAAAAAAAAATCCACCTACCAAGTTTTCTGAAATAAGTTTTTAAAAATGTGAAATTGTAGTCCATAATTTAATTTGATTAATTTCTGATCCATTCGTTTTGCTTATGGTGAAATGTTGCCCTACAGAGTAAAACATGTAAATATATTTATCTTCTACAATTTCATTAAATATCTGCTGTTAAAATGGTATAATGTGAAATTCTCAAATTAAAATTATTATATATAAACAAAATATTGCTGTATCTCAGATAACAACAACCAAAGATTTGAAAGGGTCAGTATGGACTTCTCTAGCTTTGAAAACAAACTATTTTTTAAAGTACCGTTTTCCTGTAAAATTTTTAAAGAATTTTTTTTTTTTTGAGTTGGAAAATAGTTCTGCCAAAACCCTTTTTTAGACTAGCTTAGGTTATACACTTATCATTGACTAGAAAGAGGCCTGGCAAGGGGGAATAACAGCAGGAGGCCTGGTTCGTTTGCTTATTTTGCAGGGTGTCCATGATGCCTCTTTACCTAAGCTGGGAAAGCTGTCCCCCACCTCTACACCCAGTCTGAAATATCCAGTCCAATAAATTTAAACAATGATCTGAATCTGAACCAAGTTTTCTCCATCCATATTATTTGCTCTCACCATCCAGTGAGATAGTGAAATAGTAATGAGCTCTATTACCATGTAAATTTTCTATTAAATTAAGAGATTTGTTTTAAACTCCTAATTTTCATTTGCACCTAGAAGAAAATTGTCATCTTCTCTGCTCTAAGTGGCTCAGTATTTAGTGCAGGGGCATTTTACCTGTCAAGTCATTGTTTTAGAAATATATATTTCTAATTCCTTGTACTTTTATTTATGATGTGGCTACATTTTCTTAATCTGTGGGTGATTGTTTATTTTTTATTTGAGATTCAATGAATTTGCTCTACTTTTGTCTTTTTAGTACTGGCTGATGTTTTATAACATATTGATTCCCAATATTTTAAACTGACCCACTGCTGATATGAGGATCACATTGGGAACTAAGATGTTTACATCTCGCTATGAATAGCAGATAAATGAAATAATAAAGGTTGTCAAAAGCTGAGAGATAAAGTACACTGGGTTCTTGTTTGCTTTCAAGGATATACGGTTGTGCAACTAAGAACTAGCAAAGTTCAGAATTCAAGGCAAGTAGTTATGAACTCCAGTGTTCCATTTAATTTCTTATTTTTTTTTAATAAAAGAAAAATAATACCAGTCTCCAGGACTATTATTTCCCCACAATGTTGTACGACAATAGTGGCTTCACCAGTGATTTTCTCCTATAGTTTTACAGGTAGTTCCTTTACAAAGAATCCAGGTTCTAATGAGCACATAAATGAAGCAAACAACTTTCTTTCCTCTTTGTATTTGATCCTGTTGACTAATTAGAGGAAGAATATGCAGAGATATTGACACAGATTTTTACTGGTTTCACTTAAAACTTTCTCCCATATAAAGGCTTTTTTTTTTTTAAAACTATCTTTTAAAATTGCAACCATTTCTTATTGAGTTTAATTCCTTCTGGTGTTTACTGCAGTAACATTAATCATGATGAACTCATCCTGTATTTAATTTTGATGCAATTTCAGTATATACTATTTGCGAATTAAAATACTTATTTTGTAGACAGTGAAAAATTATTTACTGATTATAGCACAACAGTGTGTGTGTGTAGATATAGATATATTGTATACATTAACGGTGACATGTAATTTAAATCTGCACATTTTGCATTATTCAGTAGTTGCATGCCAGCTGCTTTTCTTTTGTACTTTGTGATTAATTTCATTGTTGGTAGATTTTATGTTTTCTGGAGAGTCTTTCACAGAACCTACACAGGATTCAATGAAGGGAATATGAATACACAGTTGTCAGTGGTGTTTTAGCCTGATCTACAGCACTAAAGTTCAATGGTCAGAGTCACGGGATAATGAGGGAGGAAGAAAAAAAAATGAACTGTGGCGTTATTTTCAAAGAATACTTGATTGACTTTTATCATGTAACTAAAAAGAATTAATCCTTCCCCTCACCCTTTTTTAATTTCTACGGCAATAGTTTGTCTGCTTAATAGAAACAAATGCCAGGTAGGGGAGTGCTTTGTCTGAATTTGCGTGTGTGTTTTTCCGTGCAGCCTTCTCTGAGAAGCACAGAGCTGCTGTGTGAGGCTGAAAAGTTCCAAAGCCAGAGTTCTCGAGTGTGTTTTGTAGAGTGCATGTTTGTTTGCTTTGTCAGGACAGCTTGAAATAAGAGCGCAAGGAAAGAAAAAAAGCAAGAAATAGTAAGCATGGGAAAAAAAAAAATTGCAGCTCTCAATCACCAGCTGCAATTATAAGTTCTAAAGCTCTGTCTTTTGTGTTTGTTTTCAAAAGCAGTTTAATAAACTACAAAATTTTGGAGTATTCAAGTAAGGAAAGTTGCAGGTAGAATTTATACTACATTTCTCAAAAGGCGTATATTCCCCTTTTTTGTAAAGCATTAAGTCCCTCCCTTAATTAAGCCTTCTGGGGTTTAAATGTGTTGATCTCATTTTAAACTGAGCTCAGCACAATTAGACACACTGAGAAGATAGCAGATAATCAGCACACACAAAAACATTTCAGACATAAATGCTTCATCCTGCCAGGCCCAAAATTACTATTTCAGAATTTTTTTTTTCTTTTTCAGAGGTGGAGGGGGGGGCAGGGAGGGGAGAAAGAGAAAGGAAAAAAAATTGATTATTTTCAGCTCGTCATACATCTCATTTGTAGTGGGTCAGACCTTCCCCATTCACAATTACCACTAGTTAATCTTATCAGAGAAAAATTCAATTACATTTATCAAGGTTATTCCATACACTCAAGTTATTGCCTCGGAAAAATCGGGTTTCAGTGTTAAGAATGTCAGCATTGTGTATGTGTATGGGGTTTGGCTTTTCCCCCCCCTATCTTTAAAAAATAAATAATTAAATCCTGCTTTTACACCGACGTTACTAATATATAGTTATAATAAAGTAATATTTGACAGCTTTGTAAAAGGGATCATTAATACATAGATTATGGAAGTTTAGGAGGGAGGCTCATAACTGTTAATAGACTTCAATTCTCAGCCTACACTGACATTTTAAAAAATCTAGTTTCAAATTTGATAACAGATTACCAGCTAGGCTGGGAGCCAGCCACCTGATTAAGGCAATTTAAATGCTTGCAAAGTGGTGAGATTAAAATCAAATAAGTGCCGATTTTTTCCCTGCTTCACTTATCTTTCCCTGGATTCGTTCCTTAACTACCAGGTGGCAGAGGACTCTGGGTAATTTTCCTCTGCGCCAATTACCCCAGGATGGTTTTTAGGGTGAAGCAGAATAATTACTGCACTATCAATCCAAAATGGGCTGCTTAATGTGTTTAAGAGAGATTTTGAGCCTTAGCAGGGAGGCTGCCTGAAGCGTGCTACGCTCGCGGTGCCAAAGCCCGCTCGGCCTGCTCTGGTAGTTAACTGTTCGCGGAGAAGGCAGCACACACCCAAGGTGAAAGAAAACAAGGAAAACTCCTGGGAAGCTGCAGGAAAGTTAATGAGCTGCTTCCAACGCGTGGCAGGCTGCTGTTGCAGGTGGCTGACAAAGCTAGGCGGGTTAAGAAAATAATATTTATCATCCGGCTGCCAGGACCGTCTTTATCAAAAGTGGTTTTTTCTGAAATGCGTACAACGCGCAGAAAAATGGGTTTGAAACAACAACAAACAACACAACCAAAGGTGTGTGGGGGGTAAAATGAGAAAAATGCCACCAAAGGTGTGTGGGGGATAAAATGAGAAAAATGCCACCAAAGGTGTGTGGGGGATAAAATGAGAAAAACGCCATCGATGCAGCAGAGTATCCTTGGTGGGTCATTTGCAAAGCTCTGTGAGGAGCTGGTCTGATATGAGGACACATTGACTTTAAATTTTTTTTGCCCCCCTAAGTAAGAGGAAGGGTAGGTTTCTGATCAGAGTGCACAAGGGGAGAGCTAGAGCTGTGCCATGGGCTCTGATGTGCCCAGGCAGGACCAGTCTGCTGGTGAAGGTCTGCTGAGGGAGGAGGTGCCTGGCTGAAGCCTGGCTTCTGCCACATCCCTGCTTTGGATTTAATTGGTGCTGTGCTGGAAAATGAGGTGCTCTCCAGATGCTCCCCCATTGATGCTTTCTAGATGGGAGCCAGCTACCCTCCCCCTAATCCTGGGACTGCTAGAGAAAAATTCGGCAGTAATTCCCCACTTTATAGCACAGGGAAAGTAACACTTGGTGCAGCCACGGCACAAGAAATAACTCGTTAATTATTGGTTCATTAAAGCATCTGAAGATCATGGGTGTAATGGCAATACAGGAAAGCTCAAGTGCAAGGTGAGGAAGTGGTGTGTTCTGTCATCAGACTGGTGTGTGGTGGGGGAGGGATGGGAGAGGAGAGCAGGGCTTAAGCTCAGCTGAGACTCTGAAATGACATTACTGAATAGTATACTGTAGCAACCACAAATTAAGTATTATCTTCCATCTGGTGACTCTGCACTTGATATCTTTAATTATTATTATTGGAATATAAATTGTGAGTTTTAGCCAAGGATTCTGGAAGGTTGTTGTTAGAAACAGAGAGATAATTTTTAAAAAATCATTATATTTGTGAAGGGGTTGCTGCTGTTTCTTGCCTTTCAGTGATTTGCTTACACAGTTTTCCATATGATTTCTACCTACTTGATGAACAAAGCTTTTTTTATTATTTAATGAAAAATTGATCTGTGATTTTGCTTAGCAGAGAGTTTGGATAATGTGAGTTAAAATGTTAAATTTTAAAGAGAAAGTCTCTATTCTAAAATTGTTTCAAGTTTCTCAGTGGCCTCAAGTGGACTTCAAATACATCTAAAAATCACCAGATATTCCATCAAGATGTTGGTTTCCTCCCAGGAGCACAGGGTGTGGGTGTGCATTTGTGACTGAAACTACGTAGTTTATGGGTTTATATTCCTGTGCAATTTCCTATGCAAGACGGTTTTACTTGTGCACTCACTCCCTGTTGCCTTCCTCCAGCAGAGCAGTGCCCTCCCAGTAACAGGAGAGGTGAAGGGAAGATCAGCTCTGTGATTTAATGCCAATTTTTAAGCTGACCCTGTTTCTAATCGCAGGAGTCTCACCTGCCTCTGCAAACCTGTTTGTGTCCATCCTGCCAGATGTGACAGTTTATGCAGAAGTGTGTCTTGTAAGACACAGGCAATCCATTTAAAGATTATCACATGAAACCATATTTACTTCAGAGGCCTGTAATAATTACACTTTCACTTGAAAAATCCCTGGAACTTTAGCTGCTGTGCCACAGATTTATACTCAAACATTTTCATTTGATGCGCAAAGTGTGAAGTACTCTTTAGTGACAAGACAATTATCTGATTCTACTAATAAATGAATGCACTAGTAGTCATTTTTAATTGAACAATTATAGGATATTGCACTGTCAGTTGATTATAGAAGTCATTTCATAAATGTCAAAAATCTCTTTAAACGAATTATGGAGCTCCAAAATAACTCCGGCAATCAGCCAGCAATAACACAATAATCTGTTTACCCTGTTGTCAGGCAAACTACTGCCATTTTTTTTCCCCTTTTTGAGGGGGGACTGAATCTTAAGGATTATACTTCTGCTCAGGCTGCAGCAGCTACTGAGGCTTTGATTAGTACAGATCATGAGTGTTGTCAAGTGCTGTGACATGTATTAAATAGCAAGAGAAATTAAAGTTGTTTTAGAGAGGCATTGATAGCAAACAGGAGGACAGGTCTCTTCTCTGAGCAAAGAGGGTGGAAGTCTGAAAGGTGCTTCTGACATGTTCCAGTTTTCTGATGCATCAGTTGACTTTGATTTTTGTTTTGATGTTGAACACAAATCCCAGTTCTTTTCTGTAGTTATGGGATAATCTGTTTCCTCTGTTTTCCTTGTATGTACAGGTGATAAAGGGGCCAGCTCTGCTTCTCTCTGGGAACACCTGTGCTCATGAATATCAGCCATGCTGGGTTATCTGCCTACTCATACAAATGATAATCAGAATTTAGCTCCCAATTTTTATGGATATGGCAGGTCCTTCCATAGTGGATTGGATCCCTTTGTTTCCTGGAGGAAAATAATAATCTCAAGAGCAGTTTAGGCATACCTGCAAGGCTGAATTCCAATCATACAGAGACTTACTCTGACCAGAAAACGGTGAACAGAGAACACCAAAATAAGGGGTTGTGGTCCATTTGTTGTGGAAGAAACTTTTGCTTGCTGAGAGACAAACAAAGAGGAAGTATTTTAGGCTTCTTGCTTTTTATCAGAATAAATTCAGTGTGACTCATAAACTTACTACTAATAAAAGGCTTTGAAATAATATGGAGGCAGGCAATATGGAATCAAAGGTAGAATGAAAAGAAACATATTTTGGAAAGTATTCACTTTCTGGAGATTTTGGGTGTGTATTTGGGGTGGGGGCTCTTCAGGTTTACCGTTTTAAGTGCTCAATTCTAGATATCTTTGGTCTGAATAAATTTAACAGGATTCCACCTCTTGAAACCATTTTTGGAAATCTGACACCTGGTTCTAAAGCTTCTCATCTCCAAATGAGTGATCTCAAAGGAGTTGATCATATTTGGGGGGCTAACGGTAGTAAAATAGATCTACTGCTGGTATATGACAAAATCTTTAATCTCTTTTAATCCTTAGCAATATATGAAAGACACCTGCAGCTTTGGCTCTCTTTCTTGACATGTTCATATTTTCAAATGTTGAAAAGTGAAATCCTCTGAAATTGAACACTGAACTGAGTGGGGCTGAAAAGAATAAGAGAATTTTAGTCGTAGATGGTGGCAGGGAACTTTGGTCTGGAGGCTGTGTGACCTTGTGATGTTTTGAGGCAGGCACCACCATTGGAGCAGGAGAACAGTGGCTTTCTGTGTTGTCTTTGTCTCATGGAGCAATCCTCTGCCAGCCCTGCATGAGCAGGCACAGAGGGGAGTTTTGGGAGTGGAGCCAGAGGCATCATGCAGGTTCAGTGTCATGGTCATCCTGTGCAAGCTAGGTGTGGCTGTGGCCATCCTCCCAGCTCTGGAGTTGGCAGGAATGAAACTGGAGGAGGTTTGACCTGCTATTCTCATTTACCCCACGAGGACTGCTTGTTGGGATCAGCTAGATCAGACACAGAGAGGCTAAAGGGAGATCTAAGGAATGGTCTGGTGTGGAGCTTGCTTGCTGAACTCTGAGCTGGGTAATAATGAATATTCATGCTTAAGTGAGCAGCACTGCAATGGCTGGGAGCATCAGCTTGGCCACACCTGGCCATTTAGACTTTCAAACAATAAACCCCAATTTCTGTCCCTATTAGCAGGTGAAGTGTGTACAGGAGATATTACATCCCTCTTTGCTGTGGGTTTCCTGAGATGAATGCCTCTGTGTTATTGAGAGTTACTATGCTGGCCCAAAAGGATAGACTGGTCAAAAGCATTTGGTTAGACAAACAGGAAAAGGAAAGAAATAATCATATATTAATAAGGAAATAGCAGATAGTCAGGGA
>VZSR01001863.1:3416623-3500484 GCA_013398615.1 Brachypodius melanocephalos
TAAAATACACCAGCACGTGGTTAATTGGCGTTCGTATTATTAAACCAATTCATAAATAATGTGATTCTCTCAGGAGTCACATCAGCTGTGCTGTGGGTGAGTTTAGATTTCAGAGGTGCCACAGTGCCTCATTGTGCATTGACGGAATTGAACAGCATTAACCTTTTCACTTACACTAACAAAGACAAGTTAAGACAAGATGTGCTGTGACTACTGCACATCTATGTTTTGTTTTTGCCCAGGGCCCTGTACAATTACCCAGCACTTCAGAGCTAATATTGGTTGGATGTTTGCCTTCCCTTCCCCACCCCTTTTGATATTTCTAGAAAATGACAAAACATTGTTTTTCAACCAAAAAATAACCAGTTACGTAATAAATATCTTCTCTTGAAGAAGAAGTAGAAAAAAAAAAGGCTAAAAATACATCCAAGGCACTTTTAAAGAGATCTAGCAATGAGAAAAAGAGATTCTGCAGTATACTTCAGCTAGCATTTTCTCAATGCAAACCATTCTGCTGTCATCCTAAATTCCACAGTGCATACAATATGGTATTGATAGCAAGGAAGCACCATGCTGTGCATATATTCCAGAAAACAAGGGGAAAAACCAGATCCTACACATCTTCCAGGCAAAGAAACCTATTTTATTTGTCTTTTAAGGTGCGTGTGTAACTAATTCAGATATTATCAGTATTGCTTGATGTTAGCCAACTGTCATAGTGAAGAACCAGGTGCATCTGCAAAATCTGGCTGAGACACTCGTGGCTCATAAACTACAGCAAATCTTGTGTCTCTTTCTTGGAGGTAGTGAAAGTTCCTGTGGTGGACAAGAAGTAGGAACACTGGTTTGGCTCATAGTAATGCTGACATCTATGATTCCAGTCAGATGCACCATTTAAAAGTCTCTATCTCTGTCTTGACCTGTGGAGAGTTCAAACAACTCTCTCTGACATAAATGTCTGTATTGTAAATATATCCCACCCCTTATTTCAGTATCCTTCAGAGACTAAGTTTAGAAGAGTGAATATAATCTTGATAATTGGGGAATTAGCACAGTAAACCAATACATTATTCATTAGGTGGTTATCAAAATATCACAGAATCTTCCAGGGAAGACAGCATTTGCATATTTTAGGATTGACCATTGAATGCCTTTCATAAACATTAGTGAATCTGCCAAAATCCATAAAGATTTAATATAGTGCTTACATAAAAAGCACAAGATCCCACCAATTTCCCCCGTAATGCTAAGAATTAAAAATGTTCTTCCATCAGAAACCTGGATCAAACTGTATGGATTTGTAGCATAGACTATAGTTATGATCTATCATGTCTGTCATCTTAAAATTGGTTTAAATTTTAGTAGGTCTACAATAGTTAAAGCGATAAGAAGAGAGATTGGCAATGTTGTAAGGGTAGATAAATGCAAGATATAGCCTTAGCTTCTTAAATGGATATTTCTGAGGAACCAATTTGTTCATTTGGTAGTCAGTTTTGTGTGTAAACTTTAAATATTAGTGAATGCTGTCATAATGTGCTGCTCTTTAAGCCATAATTTTTGGGGTTTACACCTGTGATATTTCTCTTTGCTATCCCATAATGTCTTTGCACAACTGAAAATGCTTACTGAACTGAAGTTTTGGGGTTTTGTTTGTTGTTGGGGTTTTTTATTTTTACCTATGACCTACCTGCTGATTACAAACACATTTTGAAAAAGAAAAAAGTGCATTTTGCATCATAGGGAATGTGATAATGCCTTTTTTGAGTGCTTGCACATCTTAGACCAGTGGCAACTAAATGATGGGCTGAGGTTTGAAATCTGACTCTGGGGTGGATTTGGCTCTTTGTTCACTGCTGTTGGTCTTACAAGAATACACTGAATTGAGGGGACCAGTTTTGGGTTCACACTGATACAACCTCATTGAAGTATCTTTTGGAATAAGTGGAGGATGTGACTGATGTGATGCAGCAAGTCTGTTTTATTCCATCCAAATACTGAATCATTTTTAAAGATGAATATAGCTGGAACTCTGAAAGATGTTGGGTATGACCAATATATCTGCAAGCAGATATTGTTGATGGTAGTAGGCATTAGGGACAGGTAGATGATCTTCTTGTGAAGTGAAAGAGCAAATAAGTCCTTAAGAGAAATAATGTTCCATGTTCTTTACTTTAAACACCCTCCCTAAGTCTCTGAGCTATACAGATCCCACTCACATCACTGCTGATTTCTAGACAACTGGAATTGTGCAATGAGTTGAGGCTTTCTTTCTTTGGAGATTTCCACCATTCTTTCTATCAACATGGTCATTGAGATGGAAATAAAGGCCAGAAACCAGGTGCAATGTGTTTTTATGGATGTGGGCTAGAACAAAAGCTTAATAAAACAAAAGTAAATTGTTGGGTTTTTAAAAATTCCTCTTTAAAATTAACACTAAACTGCATTGCTTAATAGGAAAGAAGGACATTTTTGAGGGCACCTAAAGGTATTTTAAAGTGATATCTGTCATTTATCTTCCTAAATCCTTGAATTTAAAAAAAGAATTTTTATCTGAGTTGGTATTTCTTCCTCTCTATGATTCCCATTGAATGCTAGGACCTCTTTAATATGACATAGAAGAATATGCAGTTCTACCTTCAGTAACCCCCATGTTTCTGGATTATTTTGATAGAATTAAACTTTCTTGATTCCAGCAGGCTGTTGATAGTATAAAATTTAAATAAGCATCTTCTCAGTTCAGGTATGGATGTAGAACTGGATAGCGTTCAGGAGACAGACTGTTTTTTTTAGTAGGTGGTGAAAAAAAATCCAGTGTCACTCAGAAAATGGTGGGAGAACAGTTAGAAGAAGGACGAAGAATTTTCAGAGAACACTGGAAAGGAGAAGCAAGGATTCAGTGCTGATGGGAAAATGGCCTTGAAGAACAAGAACTGGAAGCTCAGCTGGCCAGAGAAGCAGAGAAAACTAGTGAGAGAAACAGGTTAAAGGAGCACCACTAAAGCCAGATTTCCTCACCCAAGGATAAAAATTATTTAAATTAAAATGAACTTTACACCATGTCAACTCTTTTACTGAATAAAAATCAGGAAGTGGAGTGTAAAGAATCAGGACTTAAGAAACACCAAAGTTTTAGTCTAGCATCTCTATATTGTTTTCATCTTGCTAAAAAGCACGAGGTAGTGACAACTCTGAGATCTTGATTCAGTCTGACTTCATTTTAAGGGAGCATCTGTCTGCTAGGTTCTGTTTATAATGAGGGAAGAGGCAGCTCCCAAGGAGGTTAATCTTCCATATTCTAATTTCCCCATCCTGCTTATGCAATTAATCGTGTTCTTGAGTTGCCTGTTTCCTTTGACTTTAGAAGAAATGTAGACAAGTAATTTTAAATATCTAAAAGTACAACATCTAAAGATAGCTGAGTTGAATCCTGTCTTCAAAACATGGATTATGGGTTGGATGTGCAACTCAGTTACCTAGGGAAGGATGTTTTTCTACCTGTAACAAAAAAATATGCAGCTCACATCTTTTGTTCTTGAATGTGTGATAACTTTGATTAAACTACCAGATTAAATTCTCTTGGTTTAGATTTTAAACTTGTTTCAAACAAGGCTAGATGGCATTTAAGTTCCATATCACTGTGTCTCCAGTAATGAAAATTAGTCTAATAGGCTAAGGTACCCATTATTCAGGCTAAATTAGCTTCCTGGGAGAGATCCCTGTAAAGTAGCCATCATGATGAAGAATGTACCAATTAAAAAAAGTAAACCAACCTGATTATTGACATATTCTGAATTTCTTTTAAGCGTTTTTCCTCTTCTGTCTGTTGCAGAATACTGGGAACTGTCAAATAGAGAGAAGCATAAATAGAAGAAAATTATGAGAAAGGAGAGAATTTCCCAATGAATTATTGCCTCTATTTTGACTATATATTGAATTATTCTTGAAAGAATACTTTTCTTTCTAGATCTTCCTGGAGATCGTACAGGCCCTCCTCTTCCCCACTGCCCCACTGTCATTGGATGATACATATACAATACAGTGGTTATTTGTATGGAAAAATAGTCAAACAAGAGTGCTTAAATATCTATATTTTAGCTGCCTATTACAGGAATTTAATATCTGGGAGCAGAGAAAACCAAAAGCTACTTGGTAAGCCAGCTTTTCAGAAAAGTTATAGAAACATTGTTGTGTTCTGTTTCTGCTGTTGATGCAGTGATTGCTGGGATTACATGGATGATCTCAGAGGTTTTCTCTTGATAGAATTTCTTATGATTAAATGAGGAAATGGGATTTTGGAAGACCTGGATTGTATAAGTAATCAAAGTTTCAAAGGATGAAATCAGAAGCATACCCCGGATTCAGTTTTAAGGAACATCTGTCCCATTTTCAGAAGTCATTTGAACCGAGAGCAGCTTTTGTTGCAGAGATGTAAAACATCACTTTGGTAATAGCAGAATAAAAATTGTTCAAGTGACTTTGCTACTCCAGCTCGAAGTCTACCACCTTTGTTCTGATGCATCTTCACTGGCAATTTTAAGCAGTATCCTTGTATTTTAATGGCTGAGGGATAGGTGCATGTTTGCTTCCACTATGGATGAGGTTAATAGCAAGAAATTGCATTGGAACACACATTTATATCCATATGTTTAGGCACGTTTTAAATGTGCCAAAGTGACATGTCACATAAAGGTGAATTAGTTGTGACTTCCAGAAAAACAAAATTACTATTTTGAAGAGTGGTCCTCAGTGACTTAGGTGGTCCTGACACCTCTTGCATCTTCTTTTCACATCTGTGAAATGGGAAAAAAACACCTACCTACTTCTAAGAGATGTTGCACTGACTAGCTTTTATGAAGCATAAGCCTCCTGTGGAATGAGTGCAAAGTATTACTCTATTTATTTTTATGAACTTTCTGTTTTACTGCAGTAGGAAAGCTTAAATTATCCATAGAGTTCTTGAGCACATTGGGGAAGCCAAAGATCCTGATTTTGCCCACTGTGCTCCTGGCAAAGAAAAGACCCAAGGGAGACTCCTAAATGAAAAATATAAACAAAACCCTGAAGCTACTCAGATCCTTAGAAGATTAGATTTTTGAAAATATGTTCTTTATAAGATAAGTTAGATGCATTCTTTCCCTTATTTTTTCCTCTGGTATGGTCACAGGTTGCTCCAGGCATCCAAATGGGGGTATTCAATCCCTTGCTTTATTGATCCTGAGAGGGACTCATGCTGTGGTGCCTTGTCCTCCCTGAGGCCACCACTAACTGTGGATTTAACAGGTCCAGCAAGGAGAAGGAGAGGTTCCAGAAGTTGTCATTCAGCCTGGGTTCTGTTCTTCACCCTTTCCTTCTCATTCACTCCTCCATATATTTCGTTATTGTCATGGTGGGCAATACTTGAATTTCCAGTTATACTGCAGAGCTCTTTCAGGAGTAGTGGTTGTGGGAGGTTTAGTGAACATCTCACGAGTGGGAAAATTTCCTGTGAGACCAAACAGTGCTCTTTCTGTCACTCACGTAGAGGAGAGACAGGAGAAAGTGGAAGTGTATTTTTATGTGAATTCTTCTTACCAAGGTAATTTAGGAGTTGGTCACACAAAAGATAAAGGTAGGTGGTCTAGGCATCATTTTGAGATCTTGACTGCAGACATTTTCCTTTTCCCTTTACCAATCCCAGTGATTCAGAGTTCTGATGTACCTCCTCACGTTTAGGTTTCGTATAGTAAACTCATTCTCTCACATTTGGATGTAAAGGGAAGTTTGGTTTTTGGTTTTTTTTTTTTTTTTCCATGTGTTAAAGGAGAAGGTTGTGGGACAACATTAGGAGCATATGACTGGGAGCAGTGAAGGGATAGGAGGAATGTTGCAGATTGGGTGTTCAGGGTGGGAGATCCCCTACCCTGTGATCACAGAAGAAGTAATTGAAGTGTCTAAGTGGAATGGAAAGGAAAATGCCTTTAATTTGGTCCCAAATGCCTATATTTCACTTATGCCTACTTCTCACATTGGTACAGACTGATATGGCCAGGAAATTTGTTTCATTCTTCCCACTGGCAAAGAGTGCTTCCTATTGCTTTTTTTTTTGCTACTGCTTTTTCACTATCCCTGGACTATATATTCTTTTCAGGAGACTTGTATTCAAGTGTCACCTCAAGTAATTGAGTGACTAGTTCACCAGGAAAAAAATACCAGAATTTTAAACAACTAAATGCAACTTGGGTGAATAACAATATTAACAGTCATGAGCTTACCTGCAGTTATGCAATGGACAATCCAGCTGGATCACAGCAAATCATAGCTGTGGCCAAAGCTCTGGGTACCACTTTATCTTCTTTTTTTTTTTTTTTTTTTTTTTTTTTTTTTTTTTTTTTTTCCTTTCCCCAACCACCATTTTCTTATAAGCTGTGATGTTAAAGCTTAGTTTCTCTGTTCATTACTAGTCATTAATGGCATGGTATCTACTGTGGGGTATTGTACTTACAGAGCAGGTTAAATGCATGTCATCTGTGGGTATCAGCAGAATGGGACAGCTTATCAAGAGTTTATATTGCCTTCAAGATTTCATTCAGTGCCTGCGTTGTATTTATGTCAGAGGACAGTTGTTACCTAGTCCAATGTGAAGTAAGAGAGATAAGAACAGATGCATTACAGTGGGCTGTACATCATGTGACTATAAAATTTTGCCATTATAACTTTCACATTATATTTGATAGGGCAGCATGAACTTATACAAAGCCAGTGCTTTTTGTTGTGTGGCCTCAGGGATTTTGACCTGGTACAGACAAGACCTAGAACTGGATGCAAGTTGTTGTCACACTGTGGCATTTAAAATACTTGTAGTCTTCTCTGTAGTCTTGGGAAGCAATCTGCTCAGCACTCCTCAGGATGTTCCCCATGTCCACCTGGGAATAATGCTTACCTTCTCCATGGGGATCTGTGAAAGTAAACCAATTACTCCTTTAGCTGTGTTTGTACAGCACTTTAAAGATAAAAAATGTGTTATGATTGTAAGTGGTGTTCTCTATATTTCCTATGCAATTACATATTTTTTCCTGAGATTTAGATATGTTTTAATTTTTCTTATATGTACTAGAACATGATTCTCTCTCTAGCCAAACAGGGTACTGTGGAAGTGTAGGGAAAGAAATTGATCCATCTCCTGTGTTATCCACTCTGTGCTTTTACGATATTTTTGTGAACTGCTTTCATCAAGTTAGTAAGGATTTGTCAAGGTGTTTACCTGTTGGGAATCACAACATGATTTCTTGAGGGTGCAATCTGGGGCTGAGTTATGTGTTCTCCTCTCCTACTCTTCTACCTATTCGTACATCAAAGTCTCCTCCAGTGTAATTCTTTCAGGCCTGCTCTTTATTCAGCAGTTGCTGCACAAAACAAATGTATGTTGTGCTTAGAGGATGCTTTATTTCATATACATTTATCCACCAGATGAAATGAATACATTAAGTGCACATAAGCAGAGATGTCTTGTCGAGGAAAGGCAGCAGTAACTTGTGCTCATACCACAGAGTGCAGAATAAAGAGGGGTGTATTGGTGGTGTAAGCCAAGATTAAGCAATGAAAATTTTAGAGAAATATCAGAAAATATTTCTTAATACTGAGTTCAGGCAGTGGAACAGCCTCCCAAGGAACATGATAAAAAGCCCATTGCCAGTGTCAATTAAAACTAGACTAGTTTTAGAACTGGGGAATATACTGTAGGGAACAATCCTCCACAAGTCTAGATGACCTAATAATTCTTTTCCATCTGTAATACTTATGCCTGAGATTCAGAGTTATGTATTGCAATATGATTTCCTCCTGACTGAAAAATACTGAAGCATTTTTCTCTCATGTAGGATTATTTTCACACTATCCAAAAAAATTCATACACACTAAAAACTAGTAGGGGAAAAGAAAAGCAGAACCAAGTGTAGAGAAATTAGCCCACTCAGTTTGGACCTGCTGTCTCAGAGTGGTTGTAAAAAGCAATCCCAGACAACGTTCCTGTGGATGACAATTTAAGCAGATCAGGCCTGACAGAGACCATGGAGGGGCAGGGTAATCCTCTGTAGACAAAGGTGCTCTTTAAGGAGCAATTCAAGATTTTTTTCTTTCTGTTGACCACTACTGAGTCCTGTCTTATCTGTATCTGCAGTCATTGCTGGGGAGCCAAGGCTGATCATAAGGGGCATAACTCAAGGTATCCACTTATGTGCAGTTTTGGGGGGAGTAAAATGTTTCTACCATAACTTAGATTTAGGCTTTGAGGATAATCAGTGATGCATCACAGAAATACCTTTTTTTTTTTTTTTTTTTTCATTTAACAGGGAAAAGGTTAGAGTAGTACATCATCTTGCTGCTTCCATTCTGTGCATTTAAGAAGTGGTCTGCCCAGCCACTAATTGAGAAGTGAACTTGTATATGAAGAAACCAGTTTAGTAGTGTCAGTAGAAGAATTGGTAATTTTTCCACTAGTAGGATGCCACACCGGTGAAATAAATGCTTGAGACATACTGAGACATACTCTCTACCTGTTCCTTAGATTTATTTTATTTTATTTTTTACTGGAATATGAAAACCTGCATTTTCCTTGCTTCTCTTTTCTTCTATAGTGTTGTTTTTTTTGTTTTTTTTTTTTTTTTTAATTTGCAGTATCCTGAAGCTGAGGGGAGACTTGAGTCAGTACTTGCCTCTTTTTCTTGGATCAAACACAGCATAAAATAGCTGTTACTCTGTAAAGACCTCCCTACAGTCCTAGCAAAGTGAATGGGACTTTTGCCATAAACTTTGGTGACAGCATGTAGACTACTAAGGCTTGTATGCTCCCAGTGTGGGCGGGAGGCCAGATGGGCCAGGACTACGTAGCTGTAATTTTGCATCCAAACTTCTTGGATCATTTGAAACCTCTTCAAACAATCATTCTATAAAACAACCTTCTACCCAAGTCACTTACAAACCTCACTGAGTTTGTTCCTTCCTGGTGTCTTGTTTAAAACCTACTGCTTCAATATTAGCTTGAATCAGCCCTTTTGAACATTTACTTACACTTATTTGGCTTTCTATCTTTGCCTTTTCTCTCGTCCCTGATTTCTTTTTTTTTTTTTAAATCCATATGACTCCATTTCTATTTGCATATATGCTGCTATGAAAAAGATAAACTAACTAATAGTGCCAGCCCTCCAGCAAGGACTTTGAGGGACTTTCTTGTCTCTGACTAATTCCTTTTGTGGCCTTGGGAAAGTCACTTATCTTGTCTTTCTTAGTTTTTTCCTTACAAAAAATGGAGTTAGCAAGGTTACACTGACATCCAAGAGATCCTGTTTCTGTTTCACCAAGAAGGCAGCCATCACCAAATACAGGTTTATTCTATGTGAGATAATTAAAAGCTGAGGTGTTGTAATACTGTGGAATAATTTCAGCCACCATGGTCAGCACTGACCACATCACTGAGGGGAAAAATTATGAATTAAAATGAAGAGCTGAAAAAGTACTAACGACTCATTATTATTAATCATTGTGTTATTTATTGCTGTTTATCTTGTAATTATTGCTTGGGAAATAACAAAATCTATCACTGCTCTGTGCCAGCTCTAGCTGCAGCTGTGGATTTAGAGACAAAATTCGGTCTTCAGCCTTTCCCTGGGGCTGATGGACTTCTCCTTTCAAAGTAGGACACTTCTATCTGATGGCATTAACCATAAAATCCCCCATTTCAAGTCTATGATATCCTGAAGGACAACGGCTCATTTCATTTCTTATCAAGAAATCGGGCAGATCAGTCATATTTCCCGAATCAAATGACATTTTCAGAAAATTCATTTGAACCAAAAATGAGGTTTCCTCTCCACAGACTCCAATTAGTTTAAAAGTGGTTTTCTGATGAAAATTCTTGAAATAACTGAGCTGTATAAAGAAAAATCTATATCTATATATGTATGTATATAGATATATGTACACATGCACAGTCACTGTGAAAGCTGTAGCCAGAGTACCCTATCAAGCAGTATAAATCTTTAATTTTGGCAATCAGCAGTAATGGCGAAATACCTTAAGCTTTTTTCCTTGCTTCCTCCTCGTTTTCCTTCCTCTCATCCCATCACTCTGGCTATTCCAGTGGGAGTGAACACACTCATTTTCTCCCTAAGTACACAAAATTAGCTGCTTATCTGTTGATCTTCTTACATGATCCTTTAAAAATCCTTTCTCTGTATGTGTGTCCAAGGCCGCTTTTGCCTTCAGAGGAAGCCCAGACAAGCCAATCCTCAGCCTTTCCTTTACCCACTCACAGGGGGCCTGGGCCTAATTAAATTGCTCTCAAAGACAAGAAGGGATGAATTTCCTTCTTTCCATCTCCCTTGTCACCCATTTAACTCAGCTGAGATCCATTCGTTCCTTTTTAGTTATGTTAAAATGGAGAGGGGGGAGCCTGCATTGAGGGGGACACACAGGGAAGGGAGAGGAAAGGAGAGGAGGAGGAGCAGGAGGTGTGTGGGTAGAGCTGCCAGGGTGCAGCATCCCAGGCACAAACAAAGGAGCCAAACCAGGGGAAATGGGAGGTGACTGGAAAAGGGCAAGCACCAGGACAGTTGCTGGGTTTCTCTGGCTGGGACCTCCTCTGTGCTTTTTCTTTTTATTGTCTGTTTCTCTGCTCAACCTGAAGAAAAATGTGACGTTGAAAAGACGAGAAAAATATCTGTGCTCGTTGCTGTGTGTTTATGCACTCTTTCAGAGGAATTCTTGCTTTTTGCCCCACCCCTCCCAATACTCCAGTGAATGAGGAGGCCTAGAAAATTCGGATGACCCTTGTTCCGCCCATGTGGCGTCACCCAGAAGGGCAGAAGAGGCCGATTTGTCTCATCTATGGTTGGTTGGACAGGGAGAGGGTGAAGGGGAGTGCCAGGGCAGCAGGATTGCTGCAGTGGAGGTGTTTGTGCCAGGGGAAGGACAGCCCTGGCCCTGCCAATGCCGGCATCTCTGTGCAAGTCAAAACCCAGGCCTAGGAAGAGTCAAGCAATTAGCCTTTGAAGGTCACCCAAAGTTGTAGGTTTTTCTTTTATTTTTTATTTTTCTTTTCCATTCCTCTCCCCCCTCACTCTTTCTCTCTTCTCAGTGCTGCATCCTCCTCCATCACCCAAACCCCAAACACATCTGAGGAAGCCATTCAATTAAATCTCTCCTGACTCCAGCTGGCTCCTGAGTGAAAGGTCAGCAGTGTCCGGGAGGGAGAGGCGTGTGCAAGGAGGAGCCGGAGCTGCTACTGCAGCCTCCTCATCTTCCCCTCACCTCCCTCCCTCTCCTCACCTCCCCTCTCTAATGATACCCAATGGTCAATCACTCCCCAGCAGAGCGAGAGATGCCCTGAAGCATCATTGTGGTTGGGAGCGATCGATCAGGTTGTTTTTTTTTTTTAAAAAAAAAAAAAAAAAAAAAAGATGATAATGATAACCCGTGGACATAATGTCAGCGAGTTTGCGGTGCCTCTCGGAGGCCGCTCGCGCTCCGCCTGCCAGCGCCAAGGAGAGGCTTGGAGGGGCTCAGGAAAGCCTCTTCCCCCCACAGAGCCCACTTAGCCCTGTCTTAAAGACAGCTAATTAGACCGAGGGCTGTTATGTCTGCTTACAGCAGTGGGGGAGAGCAGGAGAGAGGAGGGCCTGGTGCCAATGGCGAGCAGGACTAGAGCAACCTTTGTTTTAGAGAGGCTCCCAGTTAACTGGAGGTAATCACACGGAAGGCATGGCCATAAATAATACATACCTGTGCTGCATGGCCTGGATGCAGGCCCTCGAAAGAGGGTTGTGGTGATCCACTGCTCCCTACCCTGTGCTGTTCGGGGGGCTCTATTTTGAGACAGATTAGTGCTCTGTATTGCCAGGCAGACAGGGGTAATCACCGGTCCACGCCGGAGTCGGAGATCTGAAAATCACCAGGAGGTGCTTATCAACATGCGATCTGAGCACCGGTGGATGTGTACAGACCTTTTAAAATTCTATTAGTATGTGTCTGAGTAGATTGCGGGGAAAATAAAAACAGTTTTCTAAAGAAAAACTGTCAGTGCCTCTGCCTAAATCTCTTACCCTGCAGCCTAAGCGTGGACTTCTGTTTTTATGGATAAACGTGATTTGTCTTTTAACTGTTGAGATTACATACCCACCGGAAGGACTGCAGACCCTACTTGGAAGAGGAAATCTTCCCTTTATCCCAGTGTACACTTTATCAGAAAAATAATAATCAAACCTGGGGGCTCTCTGTCCCTTTCCTCTATTGAAGAGATATAGGACAAATAACTCCATAGCAATAATTTTCTATCCCAACACAGATTTTTTTTGGTTGTTGTCACGTTATTTTCTGCATCATTTGATGTACAAAACTACATTTTCCTCTGCACCTATTAAACTATTTGATGATGCCTTTTATTTTGCACTATAATTGGGAAAGCAATCATGTGATAAAATGTAAGTTTGTTGTGAAATAAAATAAGCGATGTTGAAAACATCCAAATTATATTGTCCAAGAAAGTTTCTCAGACGTTCTGTTCATTTAGTGAAATGATACAATTATTATTTTAAAGTTTTTTTACACTTTTGAGGAGAAATCTTTGAGCATTTTAAGATACTTTTAATAGACATAACAGTAGTGTCTCGTGATTCTGCTACTACCTCTCTCTTGTAGTGAGGTGGGTAGAGAGTGTTAAAATAACTCTGGTCTCAAACATTACATTTCTCTCCTTTCTTCTGCAGCTGATTTGTGTATGTGAAATTTGGATCTGTTTGTATGATTGAGACAGTAAAGAAAAGTTGCCAGGAGTATGTATTAGCATGCCCTAGAAGGACTGAAACCCTGCACAGGCTTTGGGAAATGCACAGGACAATGTTTGATATCTTTTGGTAAAGAATCACAAAAAGCCCATGTGACTTTTCCTATGAAACTAAAAACAGAGGCATAATTTTAGAGGAGCTGAAAATGGGTCTGACCATGTTGGGAGCCAGCAGACAATATGCAGAAACTTTCATCATGTATTCAACATCATTAGAGGGATGCAAGTTTCGGCTAGAATAGTGACCACAATAATTAATTGTATTTTATTTTTCCCAAGCTAGTAAATTGACCTAAAACCCTACAACTTTATAATCCTATAAGTTTAGAGTGCATGTATAGGAAGCATATATGGGAATCATTAATTCTTCAACCTGTTGAAATCAAATGCTGTACTAACCATGATGAGGCATCAATAGACTGGGTGTAATTTCTGGATAAAAAGTTATAATCTCATTTTTCTATTGGGACAGAAGAATTTTACATACCCAGGGATCAGTTAGCTGTGAATAATGATGTTGTATATAAGGTCAGTGGTGGCATAGCTTTTAACCATCAGTGATGATCTATCTGCTCTAGGGAAAATCCTCAGAGCAAGAGCCCAAATATAAAGGTGGGAAATGTAGTGTTTGAGAAAGTCTAGGCAACCTATTAAAGAACAGGACTTCTCTACTTAATGAAGTTTCCAGAACTGGTGGTGAGGTGCAAAGAATTCGTCCCTTCTCCTGCCCACCCCTGATTCCCCAGTTTTGCTGTGAAGAGTTGTTAGAGAGACAGGGAGAGGTACAGAGGGTGGAAGTGTTCTGGTCTTCCAGTCCAGCCCTGAGGTCCAGGTTTAGTTTTTGTTCCTGAATCTCCTGCTACTTTCCTGTATCAAAGGGGAGAAGAGGGTAACTTTAACAGTTCTCAGTTCCTTCTACTATCCTATAACTCAATATTGTTGTTAATGAACTTCAAAATCAGCAAATTGTAAAATCTTAGAGTCTCATCCAAAGGACACTGAACAACTTCCATTGGGCTCTGCTGCAGCATACTCTAATTATTTATTTTTTTTTTTGATCTAGCATAAATGTAGAATTGTAAGCACACTTTCCTGCCACCGTCATCCACACTAATCCCATTTGCTAGAACTGAACTGTGAGATCAAAAAGCAAAGAGACCACACACACAAGCAGCCACTGATTCCCTATTAAGCTTTTGAATGCCAAGTGCTGCTAGATACTAGTGAGTTATTTCATGGTATGTTTATCTCCCTTTAGCAATCCAAAGTACTGGGTTAGTTACTCTGGTACCAGACCATTACAAACATCAGAGAGTTCTGTAACTAGAAGTGGGAAAGCCTCAGGTGTGCATTGGTCTTAAAGGAAACAACAGCAAATACACGAAGCCATATGCTGCAGATTAAATATTTGAGGATGAAAGGTGTTTCTTCCTGTTATAAAGAGTTTTGAAATCTTCCTATCCAACACCATGTGTAGGATACTGCACTATTCCCTTTGTGAAACTGGATTACGAGCTGCTGTTGTAATAATGAATAAATCCAAACAGTGGTAGCTTTTCTTACAGTCTCTTTGTTGATTTTTTAACTACTTTGTTTCTGCTGTACTGAGCTGAACATTGCATTTTGTAGACTAACTTCTAAAGCACTTTTTTCTGCTTTATTCATGGCTCCTGTTTCATCCCATGTTATCTTTAGAGTCTTCAGTACTGTCCAACACTGTTTAGTTTCTCAGAGAAGTAGGTGGGTGTGAAGTAATGTGTGAGGACATTTTGATTCCATTTGGTTACAAAACATCCCAGGAAAAATGAATTAACCTTAGCACTGGTACCAAATTTTCTATGCATTGAATTTGCAAATTGTTCACCCAAATACTGACTTGACTACTCACTGTTTGAATAGATAACAGATGTTCAACCCTGAAATATAGGGGCTTTGGTCATTAAAAATCATTTGAATCTGATGCAGAGATGTGGCATACTTAATTCAGAAAGAGCTTAAAAAAGTAATTGTAAACACGACCTCATAGTACTTTATATTTATTTCCTCTGGGTGATTCTATGTCAGATTTACTCAGAGTTAAGATCAGAGCCTCTCTGTTAAATGCCAGTGCTATAAAAAAACAAAATCAAGCAAACAACAACACACTCCCAATCACCTGAAAAAGCAAATGGTATTAGGTTGTTATTTAAGTCATTGTCGGATTTCAAAGTTATATTTGTCACTGATCTCTCTAAACACCTTTAATCTTCTAAATTTAACAAGTGGTTTTCTTTGTGGAAGTGTAAGATTTTGCATGGTTTCAGTAGAACTGCCTATGGAGTTGACACTGTGGACAAGGATGTCAGAATGTGAGCTATTCCAATGTGTTTGGTGGTATTCTAGTTCTCAGAACGCAGAGATATTTTAGGAAAAAAATGGGTCCTCCCTTAAATCATGCTGATCAATGTGTTCACTCCACCTCTGTGAACCTGTTTGTCCTTGCAAGCTGATTATTACTGGATAGGGTCATACCTTGGAAAGTTCCTGCAGTTAACTGTGCTAAAATCAAACCAAACGAAACAAACCAGCAAAGACATTCAGCACTGAGCTGCAGATGAGCATTTCTAGAAATCAGGCCCCTGCTGAAGCCTGGGGACTGTGCCCATTGCACCCCTGCCAGCCTTGGCTGCTTGCCCTGGTGGAGACGCGTTGCCAGTGGCTCCTTAAGCTGCCCAGAGGGTCAATTGCAGCAGTAATCTTCAAACTGCAGGTACCCAGCTCATTCTTCAGCCAGCCTGAAAAATATCAGAATATCAGGCTTTCACCTCTTTTTTGACAGTTAAAGCTATTGTAACCACTCTCATGGTCTCCACTGCCTAATTCAGTGCGAAGTAAAGTGTGTTTGTTACGTTTACAGTGCCATATATAAATGATCATTGCATTAAGCATTTATAGCAAATTTTACTCTTTAAGGTTCCCAAACCACTTTAAGAATTTAAAACCAATGTAAATGATAAAAAGGGATAGGTCTGGTTCAACTGCTTATGATGAATAATTAATTTGACAAATCTATTTCCTTATTTGCAAATTATTCAAGTGCAGAGCTAAGTTCTTTTGTTCATCAGTTGAAGTTACTTGATTAATAGTTTAGTCAAAGTATTTCAGTCTACAAATTGCCTGCAAGCTGTTTCACATGGCAATTATGACATACTTTATCTATTTATAATTGATCATTTTACCTGTTAAACAATGCCCTGTCATAAATGACATGGGTTTATTCCTCCATGTTGTTTGACTAACTTTATTCAGTTAACTTTGAATATTCACAAAGAGAACTGAGCATAGTTCAGACCAGGAGAATCTGGAAAAAGCCCATGAAAGCATCCTTTGCAGGACAATGCAATCTTTCTTGACAACATATTGGAAAGAGCCTGCCAGATATTTCAAGGGCGTAGAAGGACAACTGGTATTTTTCTGGTTTTCTAGATCAAAGTGGAAACGTTTGAAGTCAAGCCTAGGTGAGATCCAAGTTAGGAGGATGTAGGCTGGTACTAGTACCTTGTCTGAGGTATTATCTGACATGCTTTTGACGATTTCTTACCCGGGAGATGGGAAAATCTGATCCTGTTGACCATCTCAGCAAAAGCCATCCCACTCAATGAAGAACTGCCAGAAGGGCCTTAAACTAAGTGGGAATTTGAGTAGCAATATAAAAAAAAGAATCCAGCAAATATGTACTCTGTGCATTTGAATTACAACCAGCCCACCAGACATGCTACAAAGCCAAGGGATAAGAGACATATTAGATTGTAAAAGAATTGCTAAATGAACTTTCAAGCACCGTGTTAATAAGTGAGCAGAGGCAGTGTTAATATATGTGAAGAAATGTCACACAGTTAATATTTCTGAAACTTGGTAAGGTGTCATAGTGCTGGACTCTCACAGATACTGATTAAATTTTTTAGCTCTCTTAATAAGGGAGAGGGACTGGAGATGGAATACTGCATCAAATAAACATCGCATGTTGGAGAGTCAAAAATAATCTAGTAACAGGTACTTGGTACTTCTGAGTCAAAAAATAATTACAGATTCTTGTGTACATTACAGAGAGGAAAAAGAGAGAGTGATAAGAGCTGCTCTTTCACCATTTTTCCTTCAGTGTGGGGAGAAAAAAAAATCTATCATAGTAGTGTTTAAGCTGAGGAATATTTTCTAAGATTTTGTTTTGCCAGCACCAGAATTCCCCAGAGCTTCCAAAAATAGTAGCAGATAATCTCAGAGTGTGGAGATTCATCTTGTACAAGGAAGTTCAAAACTGAACATACTTTTGATGGAAAAAGAGATAAATATTGCCCACCAATGACAATCAAACAGGGGAACTTTTAAACAACGTGATCATATTTACTTTAAAAGTATGAACTGTATATGACACCAAGTAGTTATACTTAGATGTTTTAGGGGGGCAATTTTTCCAAGCTTGGATCTGTTAGCATAACTGAACAGGAATGTAAATTTTAATTAGTAAGTATTAATGAATACTGGGAATTGTTCAAGGACATAAACTCACACACAAAAAAATGTACAGTAATCAAAATGTCCTGATTAAACCACAAAAACGTACTGCAAAAGCAGAAAATAGCGATGTACCAAGAGTGAGAAAAGCAGGCATAAGTCATACATTGAGACTCATAAATAACTGACAAAATAAATTAACAATTCTGTTAAACATCAATGGCCAATATGGTTAAAAACAACACGAAGGCAATTTAAAAACATTTTAGCATCAAAAAGAATCTTAGGTCAGATATAGTTCCACTGAATATGCAGATGGTGGAAATCATAAATAATGACGCAGATAAGGCAGAAATGTTTAATAAATATTTCTGTTCTGCATTTGGAATGAAACAGGAGGATGTATCCATCCCATATGATGTTGTGGATAGAAATGAAAGTTTGCCATCTGTAACAAAGAAAGAGGTAAGGCAGCAACTGCTGAAATTCAACATATTCATATTAACAGCCTTAGATTATTTTAGACCCAAAAGTCTTAGAGGATCTAACTACGATGCTAAATTCACACAGTTTACCAAAATGTAGAAAATTGAGGTATCAACCCTGCTCTCTTGTCTCGTAGGCACCTAATTTTCATGTTTTGGAAGACTAATCTCCCTACAATGTGATACCAAACAAATCTTATTGAACAAACATAAACTCTTTTATTTATATCTTAGAGTATTCCTTAGCCTGATACAAACATGGTGATGTTGATGGTCTTTATTATGGGAATGACAATCTAATTTTATAAACTGATTTGAATTGCCTGGTTAACATCCAAGAACCAGCAAAATATCTTTAAATGCAACCAAAAGCAAAGTAAAACATTTAGGAAGGAGAGTTAGGGAGACTCTCTCTGAAAACAGTGTTGGAAAAGGACTTGGAAAGGTTCTCATATATTTTTACCACAAAATGAGTTCTCACTACAATGCAACGTTTGGTGGGTAAAAGGAAATTTAAAAACCAGAAAGAGGGAGCTGAGCCTCATTTCTGCTCCCCACACTGGAAAGACTGTGTCCACTTTTTTGGGCCTGCCCTTTAGGAAGAATGTGGAATAAATTCTGCATTGCTTTAGATAGCAGCAAACGAGCCTTAGGATGTGATGTACTTTATAGGTCTGTGTATGTACTTGTGTGAAAAGATGAAGAGGAGACCAGACAGACCAGGCTTTATTTTTTTTCCTCTTTTCAGATGTATTCAACAAATTCTACCTTTCAAAAAATATGGCTTTCTGTAATTAAATATTAAAACACTTTGCTGCAGGAAGTAGACTTACCATAGGTTTAAAATGAGATCAGACATCTCTCTAAGAGTGCTTATGGAAAAAAAAAACCAACTTATTCTCTATGCATACCAATGGCCAAGCTTGACTATGACAGTCACTTTTTTTCTAGTTTGGGACTTTATAAATCTATGAAAAAAAAAAAGTGGATAAAATATTTTTGAAAATTATTTGTGAATAATAATAAATAAAAATGTAGCAAAAAAGCATTTGGGTTTCAGTTCAGCAAATCCCTGGAGGAAGTTTTTGCAATGCTTTCAAAGGGACTGGGTTTGACTACTAAAATGCAGCAGTTCTGTGGTAATTCAGTTTCCTAGCATGGAAGGTACTTCATTTAGGTAGATGCTCCTGCTAGCAGAAGGCTCATAAAACCTTATAGCAAATACAGCACCCTCTACAAAATTTTTGAAACATTTGTATGTACAACAAGGGGTCAGATAGTGTCCAGAGCAAATGTTCAAAACCTGTGACAGTGGACAGAGTTCAGATACATCCACTTGGTGTTTAACCAAGCTTGCCTGAGTCACACAAATGAAAAACTGAAGTTGGAGGAGTGCCAGACGAGTTGTAGTGTTTAACAGCAGATCACTTTTTCAGCATCATCAAGGAGTCATTCATCTTTAAGACAAGCGTTCCTGACCTCCATATTCCTCTTCAGCCAGGTTGGCAGCTGTGAGGGAAAGGGCAGCAATAGACCTGAGTTCATAAACGTTCATCACACTGAAAACAGTGTAGCTAACCTGGTGTCATACTTAGCACAGTTTTTAGTTGACGTGAGTTTTAGACAAAAATTGTTCCCATCTTCTTGTGAAGTAGCGCACAGCTGCACCAGTGGCTCCAAACTCTGTAGCCATTAGGAAATCATAACATTCTTTTGTGCTTCAGCATTTTGATGTCAGTGCAGGTTTGGTGGGATCTCACAGACTTTTATCTCTGTTCCACCCGCCAGTGGAAAGTGGGTGGCTTCAGAAAGTTACCCTTCAAAAGCACATTTGTGGGATTGTTTTGCAGAGCATTGGTGCCAGTCAGCTGGCAAAATTAGGTTAGACCCTTAAACAATGCCTTTAACTCTTTTATAAAAAAAAATTCTAGCCCTGGAAAGCTAGATGCACTTTCCAAAAGAAAATTTTGAGGGAATTCTGAAGAGCATCTACGTTCTTGCAGAGCAAAATGGAGACAAGTTAACAAGTCCAGCAGGCCTCTGAACAGAATGAGGGGTGTTTAGGAGTCAATGTACAATGCTGGTTATGCAGCAGCAATTGATGTTCTAGAATAATATCATGTCTGAGTCACAGCAGCGTAATCATTGCCTAGGTGTGGAGATTTACAGTAACAACTGGGCTCTTCAAATGATTCACTGTGTGGCCCTCAGCAAACTACTTAATTTTGCCTTTCAATTTCCTTGGCTATGAAATGGGGATAATTATATTTCTGGAGCTTTATAAACACTTTGGGATCTATAGCTGGAGAATACATAAATGTGCTAAGCAACAACACGAGGTTTTTATTTTTTTTCTGTTTAAGACCCTCAAAGACCACCTTCACCTACTTGTCATTGTGCAGGGAGTCCACCTGAAGCTGATAGAGGACAAAATTGCTCTAGAACAAAGTTATAGCAAAACTAACTTCTTTGTCATCTTTATTCATGTGTTAAGGACTTTTCTTTTTTCTGATTTTTTTAAAGGCTCTTAATAAGCCTCTGTTTTCCATAGAAGTAAATATCGTTGTGATGATGCCAAACAATTCTTTCAGACTTGCAGTGCAAGATGTGTTTGGAAGAGGAGCAAGCCCAATGGGAATCATACCACTGACATACGTGGCTATAATTTGGGAATATACAGCAACTGTCTTCCACCATCTTGAGGCAGCCATTTCTGCTCTAAAGCATTAACAGAAAACAGTGATTTTGAATTTAATCATGAATTAACATTTTGATTGAATATAAAGATGTTTAGAAAATTATGGGGACAGTAAGTTAATTTTCTGAGTTAGAATTTATCTGCCACCTTAATGACAATACCTTTTTTTTTTTCAATGCAGCATAAGCTCTACTATGCACAGTATCATTATATTCTAGGAGTTACCAATAGTTAAGGGTTCTGCTCTCCTTCCTACCCCTTCTTGGCACTTCCCTCTCTCCCAGACAGAGGTTTGAACATGATGATCAGCTCCTAGATGTGACAGTAGAAGCACTCCTGAAAGGACATTTGTTGCCCAGCTCTGACTCCCACACACCTCTCAGTTGTTGTCACCTGCATTTCTCCCACTCAAAGGTCTAAAACTCAATGCTAGTGAGAAAATAAATTTTATGTGTTAATCAAAGTCTAATGCTATTGTGTACCCAGCTCTCGTGTCCCCTGTTGGTTGTATGTTATTTACTATAATGTCAATATTTTATCTGAAGATCAACTGTTATCAAATGGGATATTTTTGGTTCTACTGATAGTGTTGTTGATTTGCTGTGGCTTCTCACACAATATAAGGCAACTGTACTCAGAAAAAAAAAATCTTCTCTTTCCCAGAAAGGAGAGGAAAATTGGATGTGTTTTGATCTAATGTGATTTTGATGATACATGTAATGTTTCTCCGGCTGATTTTGCAATTCTTTTAGGTTTTTACATAGAAGGTTCAAAAGTAAAGTTGTACCTCCCAGATTTACTGATAAATCTATTTTTTTACTGTTCTTTCTTTGTGTTATCTCTGTCACAAGCTGATACAAAAAGGTAAGATGAAAAAACCTGACTCGATAAAAGTAGGACTATCCCTTTTAAAGGCTGGAAGTAGTAAGAAGAGACTGTCTGGAGACCACAGCTTTCTTTGGTCTAGGGAATCAATTTGTTTCCTATTACCTTCTGGTAATTTGTTTTGTTTCCTAAGTTGAGCCATGAGCTTGGGGTTAACAGGCTGGGAGACAGGGTCTCTTCTAGGCAGGAAAATTTCCAGTAACAACTTGAGAATATCCCTGTTCTTCCCTATTGCTTTCATAATGATGGCAGAAGATACTGATTTGCATGAAAATTCTATCTTATCTGAGACATCTCTGCTGATATAAGTTTTGCTGTGACTTAAACCCACACCCTAGAAATGCAAACTCACTAGAAAGGCAAAAGCTTTCTAGATACACATTTGGTGATTTTCTGTCCTGTCCTCTTGTGTGAGACTAGATCATGCCAGTTCTGAACTTCTTAAAAATGAATCTGTGTTTTACCTTGAATCTGAGACATCAGAGAATTATTGTTAATTGAACTTGTTTGGACAGTGTTTATGGTGCCTAGCAGTTAATGACAGCTGGCTCTTGAGTGTTTAAACCTGTGTTGCGCTGAAGGAATTAAGCGCATAGCAAAAATTGTTCTTCCCATTTTACAGCACTAATAAAACTGAGATATGGAAAGATACTTCCTGTTTATCCCTAGGTCTCTTGGCTTCCAATATCATTTCACTTGTAAACCTACAGAAAGGGAAAAATTCTAACTGATAATTCAGTCATCTCTCTAATTTAGTTTCTTCAGCATCCCAAGCTAAACAAGGGTCCTGTGCTGCCAAGCTCTAGTTAAAGTCCATATGTTCACCGAAATACCATCACTTATGTCATGCAGGTTCTGAATCATTAGGTATGATGTTCACATTATTACTCACTAAACAGTTTTTTATACTGCTTAGGCCAATGCATATCAAAATTCATGAATTCTGATAGTTACAGAGAATTTTTAATGATAGCTTAGAAGATGATGAAATATATAGGTTTCAAAAGTATGCGAAAATATGGATATTAGGCATAATAGTTAGAGGTAGGAGGAGCACACAAGATCAACAAGGCAGACAAGTTCAGAAACCTTTAGTGATTGTGTAGCAATCTGTAATGAAAATTCAAGTACCTTCCCTTTAATGATCCATTTATCTCTTCGACAGGATTTTCTATCATTCTAACTGGCATGGCTCCTGTTTTCTGAGTGTTTATTGCAAATTTGTTTTGTCAAACAAGTCTTTAATACCAGACAGATCAGGCTTCTTCCTTAACATTTTCTCTGAATGAGTTCTTTGTTGTAAGGAAAACACAGATGAATTATTTTATGTCTGAAGGAGCAATACTGATATGAGTCTTGTGGTAAAGGAGGAGAATTTTTAAGTTTCTAAAGCATGGTGAATTGTTTCCATATAAGCAGGTTAACTATATGAAGCCCTCACTTTTAACCTGTACTGTGTTTTACCAAAATAAGGGTGGAATTCAGCCAGGGGGAACAAGATGTCTAAGGAGGGCAGTGTTTTCTCCGGTGCAAGCTGGTTTTGCCACAGTGCAGAGTGACAGCAATATGTGGTTCTGTTTGTTACTGGCTCTTCAGGATAGCCCTGGGCTGTTGGAATTTTTGCTTTGGTTTGGTCTGTAGGATGTATCCACTGTGCAATTGCACAATTCCTATAGAAACAGGGGGCTACTCCACTCTTTATTTCAAGAACCATGGTCAAGTTGAAGTCTCTTTAATATCAAGGAGCATTAATAGGGAAAAATGAGATGTTATTCCAACTCAGAGTATTGGGGAAAACAAAACCTGAACCGATGCCCTGAAGCTCATTCCTTCAGTAAAATCTTTTAAATTAACCATCTCAATTATTTGGATTTATATTTACTTATATTTACAGGCATGTTTCTGTATGTGACCCCTCGTTATAAATCATGAGACATTGTCCAATGATTTGCAGCACTGGCTTCACATATTTTAACTTGTGCCCAGTGGGAACCCTGTGAGTAGTAGTTAGGCTGGGGTGAAAATCCAGAGCATGCAGGCACCCCACAGTATCTTCCTGTTCTCAGTCTTCATGTAAGCACCTCACTCCCCTTTGAAAGTGGTGCCTCACTGCAGAAAGGGAGGGCTGTTGCAGAATAGCTAATAACCTTGTGAATTCACACCCTGTAGTACAAAAACTTCCCCAAACCATTAGTAAGTCATTTTTATTGATTTCAGAATCCCATTAACCTTAAAGGTATTCCTCACACATGTTGGAATCACTCAGAAAAACAAGAACAAACCCTAAACTTGAGGCTTCAAGCCCTAAAAAGCATTCACTTAACTCTCTCCTGCCAGTCTTGCAGATTCTGAGTATCTTTATTTCCTTCACTGCTCCTCGTGGCTTAGTCCTGGAGAAGAGAACAAAGACAGAAAGCTGATGACAGCAAGCTGAAAAAGCAGCCCTTCTAAACTTTGTGTGGTGGTGATATAGGGTAGAGTAAGAAACGTTGGTGAGGTAATAGGATTTCCTAGTCTTTCAGCAACAGATCCATTGTCCACATTCAAAGTAAATGGGAGTTTGGGGGAGAAATGTAATACTGTGTGTTATATCTATTGCATATGCTCAGTTCCTCAGAGTGGAATTATGACCATCCCATGTTTTATGGGATATCTGAAAGTGCCAATTGCTAATGAAGTCTAACAAAGTCATCACTATAATGATTTAGATGAATTTGGGAAGTTAGTAGTGTGAAGAATTATTTTCTGTATTAAATGAAATCTGGACTTGTGAGAAGATTTCAGCCTAAGAATAAACATTTAGTAGGAATAGCAAATCCCTCCTACTTCAGAATTTTTGAAAATAAACAAACCACAATTAGAGAAGTCGTAAAACAGGACTTATGCTGACTGTAAAAGTAATTTTGACAGGTTCTAGTTACACTACTGTTGACTGGGATAATATACCTGAATAGAGACTGCAGCATAATTTGGGAAGAAAGTAATCTCAAATTACTTCATACGATAACTTTAACAATAAAATAAACAATAGTAATGAGGACAAACATTTATTTTGTGATTGTATATTTATCCCAATAATGAGAATATAACTTTATTTCCTTCAAAACAATAATAGCTTTTTTTCCAATTATTTTCAAATTCCCAACATTATATTTTTATGTACTGTGCTATAATCCTTACACATTAGCTTCTGTTTCTTTCTCTCACTCAACAAATTGAATTAAAAAATAATAATGACAAACATACAGAGTTACCTATACCTTTTTCCCAGCAAGATGAAAGACAGAATTCTATCATATTTTTCTGTTCAGGAAATAGACAGTACCTTTGCGAACTGGGAACCTAATACTGCAGATGAATTTTCTGGGGTTTTTTTACAGATTATCCTTACCAAATTCTGTAGTTCATGTATTAGTAGTGGTATGTAAGGGAGGCATAAACCCTGATGCAGCCCTGGATCTGATCCTGTAAGTAGGCAAACTGAAGTCACGTGTCATTATTTCTGTATGCAGATGCTTTTTTTCTGCATCAAATCTCTTACTTGTTGTCTGTGAAGAAGTTTATAAATAATTTTTACAAGTAATAGTCTGAAGTCAGAAAACGTGGAGAAATGCAAGAGGATGCTCACCGTTTTAGCATGAGTTCAAATGACCGAATTTATTCTTTTGATTTGACGCTTATCTTGTAACTCAAGTATTTTATGGATGTGGTTAAAACAGAAAACAGCTGCAATGTTTGATTAAGGTAAATGAGACTCAGTAAGTATGTCTTATAAGCAGAGTCCTTTCAGGTATTGTGCTGAGTATTTTTGTGGCCCTGTCACCTCACTGCATCGTCACAGTACCCATGTAAAACAGATCCCCCTAAACACTTTTTTAACTTTTTGAGCTCAGGCTCATACTTTATGTCAAGTGTATGTTTATGTCTCTTGACAACTTGCCCATTTCTAATGCAGGATTTTAAAAGTCCTTGTACTGCTGACATCTTGCAGCCTGTTATTCTGTAGGCTGAATTTGAAGACTTCTTTTGGATAGGTAAAATAGAATATTATTTTGCTGTTTGCAGTTTATTGGTATGTTAAGCTCCGCTGAGGCTCCAGGGATCAAAAAACTCAAGCTAAGACAAAAAGAAGAGAAAAGTGAATCAGCTGGGTTATATTAGTAAATAATTTAGAGTGCTTAAAATAACAATGTTCACACATTTTTAATTTAAAGCCTGCTAAAT
This sequence comes from Brachypodius melanocephalos, assembly GCA_013398615.1. NCBI lineage: Eukaryota > Metazoa > Chordata > Aves > Passeriformes > Pycnonotidae > Brachypodius > Brachypodius melanocephalos. Next base: position 3,442,221 of record VZSR01001863.1, read on the forward strand.
CCTTTTAAAATTCATTTGTATTTGCAATTACTTAAACTGTGAGCCGTGCACTGGAGGGAGCAAAACTATAGATTTTAAGTACGTAGCTGGAGGTAATATATAAATTCAATTGATCAGTCTGGCAGAGAATTGATGCCACAATTTGTACCCGGTGGCACTTTCTCTTTCTTACCCGACTGGCTTAGAACATTATCAGAAAGTCAATATGAGACGCCAATACAGTGATATACTTGCAGTCATAAGCCCCTGGTTCAGATTAAACCCTGGGTGCTCACGCCGTGGGTTGCAGTGGACAGACAGCCTGACTCCATCCCACTCTGAGCCATCCTGAAAGCACTCGGCTCCCTTCAGCTTCCCAGGTTTCATGTGGTTATCAATGGCCCCAGCAGCCAGCCAAGCCAGGCACTGAGGATGTCTGTCTCTGCGAGGCAGTGCAGCGGGCAGGGAGCAGTGCCTGTGCAATGCTCCAGTCTGGCTGCTCTTCCTCCTATCACCTCCCTGTCTCTGGCAGAGCTTTACACTCGTCGTGATCAGGTTTCCTTTATAACTATTCTGCAGTCTTATGTTTTGGTTTTCTCTCTTCCTTGTAATTTATTGATGATTTCACCTCCTCTGCATTCTCTTTTGAAAACCTTCCATTTTATGAAAGGCATCTTTATGAAGCCTGATGAGGAATGACTTACCAAGTCTGCCTTTTGAGAATGTGACTTTCTTTATTTGTGCCTTCATTGAGAACTAGCTCAGGCTGCTGCTACTAATTTTAAGCAAAACACTTATTTGAGTAAAAACCCATTATGTCTGGTGTGACATGTAAAACTAAAAGGTCACACACAAATTTGCCCTGCATTTATTTTCCTCACAGGATTTTCACTTGTGTATAGTATGTACAGTAACGTCTGACACTTCATGGCACATGTTAATTTTTTCCTGCAGCAGTGACCCTTCCCTCTCCACCTACAAAACATATGATGCTTAGAATCAGAGAAATAGCATGGAGAGCTGTTGGGTCAATAGTTGTTTAACCCTCCCTGTGATAATGCAGAATCATTTTAGCCAGTGCACCACAAGTACTTTGTTTTGTGCAGCTTTAAGTGACACAGCTGATTATCTCATCCACGCCTTCTCCTGCTGACACTCCAGCAACACTTCATTGTTAGGAATCTTTTCCTGGTCTTTGTCTAGATTTGCCTGGTTTATACCTGATAGACTCCTAATCAAGACTTGGTCTCTCTAAAAAAGTTCCCACTTTCAGTGCTATTTTTGAATACTTGTCTGTAATTCCTATGGGTTCTACTGTAGAGAAGTTTTAAGGATGCACTGTTTTCAGAGGCACAGAACTTTTGTTTGTTCCCTTGTTGCAGGGTTGGTGACAAGGGCTGGGAAATTCCTCTCATGTTACAATTAGAATATAGAGGGAGAAACATGTCTGTTTTCTTTGATGAAGAGAGAATTCTGAAACCTCACAGTTCACTATGTCTTGTGGTCTACAGGATTATATTTCCTATATTTGCTAATGTGATTTCATGTAATAGCTGGAGAAGGAAAGCGTCACATTTATTTGGTGACCTGCTAAAGTCGATTGTAGGCAAGTCCACGTGGGTGAAGCTCTCCTGCAAACACTCATACATGCCCTTGCCTTTATGTTCATGAGTAGTTTTGTTGTTTTCTTGGATAAAGGAAAGCTGACATGTGAGTGCCAAAAGGACAGGGTTTTAGGCCACAGCTAGAGAGCTAGGCAGTTAAATGTTTATGTAGCACAGAAGATGCACATAAATTTATAGTGCCCTGCATATGTCCATGTCAATGACTTAAGTAGAATGTGGGACCTCTAACCTTCGGGAATAAGGTGAGCTGCACTTGTTCTAGTGCTGTTTTATACTGATCTGCTCAATCTTCAGTGATAAAATCCTCTAAGAGCAAATTTGATTCAACTCATGACAACAATCCCTTTTTTGTTAGATGGAGATCAGGATAGAACCAGTCTCTTAATCCATTTGGCTCTTCTATTTTTGCACATTGATTGCTTATCAGGAAATAAATAAATGGGAAGGTAAAGAACTTGTGCACATCAGGGCAAAAAGCAATAGCCATTAAGCCTGTAACTTACAGTATATGCCCTTTTAGCAATAAGGACACTGCTTGAAATTGTCAGTGTGACAGATTTACTCCTAATAGCTTAAGCAAATTTCACAGTTTACCCAGGTCATTTTGAAGTAAAAAAACATTAATGTGTTTGGGATAAAAATTAAAGATTATAAACTTCATGCACATCTGCAGAGAGTCAGCCATATGTTTCATATGTTTATTTAAAATATTAGAAGGTTGTCAGGATAGAATATGTTTCCTCTGTAGCTATAATATAAATAATCTAAAGGCATTTAAATACATTTTGACATTTAAGCATATGCTTAAATCACTGTTAACATATTAATTCAGTCCTGCTCTACCAACACTCACCCAAGACTGGAGAGTGTAGAACTTTATAAAACATTTGTACAATGCGCAAGGCTTTGTGTAAGTTCTTACTGTATCAAGACACAGAGGGAAACAAGGGAGAAAGAGGAGAGAAGGAAGATAGAGAAGGATGAGGGTGTGTGTACCTGCAGTGTACAGTGAAGTCTTGGTCTCCTTCCCTCCTGGAACTGGGCTACCCTTGCGTCTGCTGCCCTCATTTCCTGGTGGGGTTGGAAGGGCAGCCCCCCCTTTTGCAGAACTGTGCAAATCACACACACAGAGCGTGTAATCTACCCAGAGCATAGCACTGGGTTAAGTGCAAGCTGGGCTTTGGGCACACGTTTACACACACACGTCTCTTATTTCAAGTGTTTGATGAAAGGTCTTGGAGTTTTGGTTGAACTGATTCAGCTCAAAGGTGATCACTCTTTAAGCAGTACCACAATGTTAAGCAAAACTTGTTAAGTGAAAATCAGCATCAGTTGCTCCTAAAAGCAGGGGGCCAACACCTTGGCTTGCTCCTAGTGTCATTGCTATAATGGTAGCAGTGGGACACTTTAGAGAAACAGTGGCATAAACAAAGATTTAGGTCTATTCCATGGGATGCTGAACTTCTGGAAAATAATTCAGCATGTGTTTAAATAAAGAGGATGGTTCACCTGCTCACAGCTAACTTTTGAGAGATTGCTCAGGCGTTTACACACCTAATAACTCTGCTGGACTGGGCCAGAACACTTAACATTCTGTAGGATTGAGCCCTGAGTGTCTAATTACCATAAAAAATATACGGTGGGGAATGATTATGCACTGGTAGGGGGGAGGGTAGAGTAACCCTAATAAATCTTTTTGATCTTTAATTTCTCTACTAAAGTATAAATCAGCTCTGTATTTTTCTAAAGCCTGGGTTGGTAACAGATATTAATGTAGCTGAGGTGAAAATTAAGATGGTGTGCCTGAATATTATCACAAGGAGAGTTGACTGTATCACTGAGGGTGTGGTCTTATGGGTAGATGAAGATAGTTTGTTGGTTGAAGAGGATGCACACCACAGCACCAGTTAAGGCACAGTCTCCCTCCAGCTCCCTTGGAAATCTATCCAATATGGTATGTTGATGAACACGACAAATACTTTTTTTCTTTTTTCTTTTTTTTTGTGGAGGAGAATGGGTTTAGATGTTTACGTGCTGAAAGACATGTTCTGAGATGACTCTGGTTGCTCATCTCAACTTTATTATTAATAATCCTTGAAGGCTGTAGATCCAGATTTCCAGTTAGCTGGCATGAGATTGCCTAACATGCACTTTTTATGTGGGTTAGACTTAAGAAAGGAATGCAGGCAACCTTAATTCTCTGTTAACATTTTTGTGTGTATGGGAATATATTTATATGCACATATACTCACAGACACACAAGTAAAATATAGCAAAGATGCATTAATTTTACATTGATTCAAAATATTTACAATTTCAGTTAAGATGATCCTGCTAAAGTGACAGAAAATACTAAGTATTAACTCTGCACTCTAAGTAGTGACAAGTACTGTAGATCCTCACAGAAAAAAAACAATTGCCTGTGGCGTCCACACAATATTTAAATTGGTAATCTCAAAAGATAGGATGCTTAGATTTTCAAGCTTGTTTTTGGAAACTCTTATCTTAGCTGAGAATGTAACTTTAGGAGAAGTTGATAATTTAGAGTCTGTTTTGTTTTTTCTTCTTGAGAGCTAAGAGACTGATGTCAGAACTTTTTAGATAGGGGCAGTGTTCACTGTCTTTTGATATGTTGTTCTTCAACCACAAGGATGAAATCTCAGAACGATCTCAAGCCTGGGTGAACCTCAAAAGGTGAAGATACATTTCACCTGCATAGACCCATTTTGTCACAATATATTCATTTCATGATCTTTCCTTTTCCATTTGCTTCTAATTTTTTTTTTATATTATGTGACGATAATGAAAAAAAAAACAGAAGCAAATAGGAAAAAAAAAAAGATCATGAAATTAATAGATAATGACATACCCCTGAAAGCTGCACTTGAAGAGATAGGTATGGTGATATTCAGTGATGTTTATTCTCTTCCAGACTGGAAGGTCAAAAGAAATTTCATGAACCTTTGTCTGAGCCTTCCTCGGGTATGCTCACATCAAGCGAGTTCCTACAGTTCAGCTTGGCCAGGAGTTGGAGGAACAGTTCAGCACGGTTGTAAAATCAGAGTTTTGTGTTCCTTACAGCCCAAAGGAAGGAAAGAGAATGATATCTCTCTCAAGTCTGAGCACAGGGTCTGCAAAGGAAGTAACTGACTGAAATACCGCAGTTGCCTGGGAATATGTGAAGAGATTTGTTAAATTCTGTAGATGTGCATGATATTGTCCTCTGCTTTTTTTTTTTTTTTTTTTTTTTTTTCTCCCTATTTGACTCTCTTCTGGTAACACCAAGTGCAGAAATATTTCAGTGCTGGAAGAGTAGCTATAAACATCTCACAACATTGTTTAAAAATGGCTTTTGAGTTTTGTACCTTTTAATATTTTTTGACTTAAGTAGTTATCCCTCAGTCAAGGAGTGCCATCAATTACTCACTTGGGTAGCAGCTGATAGAGAAATGAGGATCCAATCCTGATGCACTGAGAAACTCCATGAAGGAATTAAATTGCTCAGGGTTACTGAGATTCCTCTGTGCCAAATGGGTTCAGTTCTTTATTTGCTAAAGTCACCCACCCAAAGAGGTAACACATACAGAAGGCAGAACTAGAGCTTTTGGAGGAAACCACCTAAGCCTATCATGCTTAGTGTTATTTACAAGCAAGTTTGACATTTCTTATTTTCTTAAATTACATTTAGGTTGTTAAGAGGGATAAAAATCTCAGATGATTTTTTTTTTCCTTTGCTTTAAGGACACTAGAATAATTATCCAAAGGAATATGTCAGGTCAAGTGTTAACAGTATGTGCTGTAAATTTTAAAAAGAAAAAAAAAAGATAAAAGGGAAAGTAAAGCACCACACACAAGAACCAACCATCTGTTCCAAAAAGCTCTTACAGTTGTATCAGTCTTGGTAAGGATTTAAAAAAATACAGTGCAATCTCTGTGTTAAGATTCATTATAAGAATTAACAGATTTACCTCAGTTAAATGATCCAGAGTAACCTCTGTACAATGTATATTTACAATGAAATTGTTACAGCCAGAAAGTACAAAATTTGCCGATCTCCTTGTATGCCTGGGGTTTCGTAAAAATAATATTACCTAATGAAGACAGCAGTTTTCAAAAGCAGTGTTTTCAAAACATGGTGCAAAGTGATTCAATTCCTTTAGTGTAGAGTCTGTGAAATGTTAAGAGAACTTGCATTTTCCTCCCATTGCTGAATGAACAAAGTACAATGACTATTGGCATAAAAGTCATTGATGGCAAAAATGTCATAAATAATTTTTGGTCGGAAAAATCTTCAACAATTCTATTGTCCATAGCTGGGACTGCAGGACTGCAGCTTGGTTATTTTACTCAAGAGTTAGCTTTTTTGTGTGTGAACTGTTGTAAAGTAAAACAACTCTAGGCTAGGCTCTTGGTGGCAAGAAACCTAAGTTTCCTTGGGAACTACAATATTAGCTGTTAGAGTCAAACCTTGAAGAAGAAAGCAAAGAGTGAATATGATTTTTCTGGTGACCCAGATGATGAGAGGTGCATTAAAGGCTGAGGATGAGCAAGAGGTTGGATGAAAAAAGGGAAAGAATTAAAAGACTGCTCTGGCTGGGCAAATGAAGCATGCCTGAGTTCTCTTTTTGTGGTACATTCTACGATCTGCATCGCCTTCCAAGTTACATCTCAAATGTGAGCTCACTAAAATTGTGGAACAAAGTCATGGAAAACAATGCATTAATTCATATAATCTGTGTGCTCAGGGAAGATAGATTCAGATGCCTAGAGAGCATAAGTGTGGTTCTCAGTGAGTGTGATCTGGTGTTATGGCATATATCTTAGAGTGGTCTTGTGACTTCACACTCCCACTCCTGCAGTGTTTGGCTTGTAGATTTTTGCTGCGTGCACTTCTGCTAAACAGACTCCACACCCTTCTCTCAGCCCCTGTGCTCTCTGCTCCTCTGTTCTTTGTGAGTATCTTCTGCTGAACTCTCTGGTGTTTTCAGTGCTCATTGGAGGTTTATGGCACTGGATACTAATTAGTCTTCCCAGCATGAACTCCCTCAGTATATTATTACAGCAATGGAAATATCACGACTTGCGTAAGTGTTTGATCTCAAGGCAACCTATCTGTAGGTTTTGGTATGAAGTTGGGGTTAATCCCAGACTGAATATCTACAGATTTGAGAGGAATTCTGATCAGCAATTTTATAGGCAGTTCAGGTTTATTAGTAGTTAGAGTTACGATTGGGCTTGACTCTCCTGACTGGATTGATCCTGAAATGTGCTGATCTTTTGCTCTTTTAACAGAACCAGAGAAACAAACAGTGTGGATCTTTGTGAGAGGCACTGTGTTGCCTCTTTTATTCAGCACAATGCACTGAGCATGTTGTGTGCAGTTTTCCATATTTAATGGCTCTTTTATCAAACAGAGTTGCTTTAAGCAATGGAATAAAATGAACTGTGTGCAAGTTGTTTCCTTGGCTTCTGATATCCCCTCTCAATCCAAGTTTGCCATTCCCCCATTGACTGCAAATCAAACTGAAAGTATAAAAAGGGAACGAAAAGGTTTATCTGCTTCCATTAGCAAATACTACATCTGAAAAGAGATACGTTTAATGAATAACTAAACATGTAGGAGGCACACAGATGTTTCACCCAAGTTTTTGGGTTTGTTTTTTTATTAAATAATTTCTGAAAAACACCGTTGAGTCTCCTTAATTGGCACAGGGGCCTGACCAGAGAGATGAACATGACAATTAAGCAATCAGTCCAGTGATCAGAGGTGCCATGGAATATCTATGCACCTTTTGTTTTGCTAGACAGTAGGTGCCAAATCCACAGCTCATGTAAATTGGCACAGATTTTCTGATCTCAAATGTTCTGGCCCTTAGTTTGGGCACTTGTGTACTGGAAAAATCTTAACTTTCTCTGCCAATGTCAAGCCTTGTTTGTCAGCAGAAGAAAAGAACAGCAGAAATGAAGCAGGATTTGTGTGCTGGGACACTCATGTCTGCTCCAGTGCCTCTGCAGGCACCAAAGTAGCTTTCAGACTAAAATCTAGACGTGGAAGGAAGATGATCTAGGTATAACACCTATCACTGACCTTGAAGAAGTAAGTTTATCTCTCTGTAGCAGATACTATTACATTCCAACCTGTAAAAACAGAATTATGGTATCATATCAGTGTACTGAGGTTGTCCATATCTATAAGAAAGGGTCAGTGCACTGAGACAGGAGATGTTAGAGAAGCTCAAAAGTCTATAACTTTTTATTAGGAATTAGCCTCTACTATTTATGGCTTTCGTATTCTCTCATGTGTGTGGTCACAATCTTTCATCTGGCTACTGTGACTCCTGTAAGAGGTTAATTTGTAGGGGTTAATTCTGGGAAATTTCTATGTAAATATGTCCTTAGGGAAGGACAGGCCAATTAGAACTGCCTCTTATGATGCAATATTTGTAACTTCATAACTGTTTCATATGGCTTAAGGAAAAAAAAATCCACCGGGGTTGGTTTTCAGGGAAGATCTCAGGGTACATAAATATGAACTGAATTTTGGAACATTACTTGAACTTAGGTCCTAAATCTATATTCAAACACTGGAAGAAGTGAAAAGATTTTTCATAAGTGGTGAGAATTGAAATTTGAATCCAATTTGACTTGGTGAAAAACTTGCCTCTTCTGGAACCCAGATCACTGATCAGACGGATCTGAATATGGATCTAAACTGTAACTTGCAAGCGTTAATCTTGACATAACTATCCAGGCCATGGAAAATCATCATTTTAAAGATTTGCTTCTCCTCCCATTTCTTAATGAGTGTTATTGCAACCAAAGCTGTTTAATTCCCAACCCCCTCCCCCTGCGGTGTCTGAAGGTAGAGATATTTAATGGATTTGTGTGGACTACATGCCAGCTACATCTAAGGGCCTTTGTAAGAACAATAAATTATGTTTTTCTCCGGTAAAATCTTTCCTGTAATATTTGAAGCTGGTGCCTCTGTTCCTCAGCATTGGGCAAACAGCATGGGAGAAGGATGCAAGGGTGTTAAACCTCTCTGATTTTAATGGGAAAGACATGGCTTTACCAGTGCCATCATTTGGAGGTGTTACCCTGGATGCTTTGTGACCTTTCTATGTTCAGAGAATATTTTATGGGTAGATGGTGTTCTCCTTGAGTAGAAAAGCATCATCTTCTACGTAATGTGGGCCTGTGTATTTTAGAGAAAATGTTAAACTACTTACTCTCTTTGTTTTTTTTCTCTTCTTATCAGTTTTTGTTCCTTTTTAGTTTTCTTGGACTCATCCCACTGCTCCACTCCCTCCACCCCAAATGGAGGTGGCTTCTAATTTAAAGCTGACCTTTGCTGGGGTCTGTGGCTTCTAAGAGTGCTTTACCCTTTGTTGAAGTGGTTTTTAACTTTACTTTAGATGTAAAAAAAAGATCAGTTGGGAGATTCTAATGCTCCCAATTCAGCATTTTTTTTACTAACAGTGCAAGTTAAAAGTCAGCATGGCTGAGAATAAGGGATACAGGGCAGACCATGAGCAAAGGAAAGTGCATATTGATGCACCAGAGTAATGCATAGGAACTTTTTCACTGAGGTGGTCTCATGGTTTCTGAGTAGAGTCCTCTAGGTAAGGATTGAATATATTTATTGCTCAGTCATATCCAAAAATCTCTTGAAGGTGTAAGAGAGCACTGAATCCCCATGACTGGTATGAAACTAGAAAACTCAATGCTGTCTGGAATTTTCATTCTCAGATATATATTGAAATTCCTCTAATTTTTTATTAAAAAAAATCTATACAGCTCTCATGTTTCTGATAACATCTACTATGCTCTCATCTGTACCAATCAAGTCTGCAGTTAATTCATAGATTTTTTTTTTTTAATAAAAGTATAAATTTGCTTGAAAAAAATGGAGGGACATGGTAGCAGTGGTGGGAGGGAGAAGGACATGGAGGTTAGGATTTTCTACTGAATTAAAATTCAATTTTTCTGTCAAGTCGAATTTTATTTATTTCCTCAGAGCAAGTTTCTAAAGTTTTATTCGGAAGGTTTAGGCTTGGCAAAGCCCACGTGTCCAATTCCCTACATGTGTATTTGTTTTGAAATTTATTAGGAAGTGGATGTGCATCTGGTGATTTCACTCATACAAACTATTTTCATTCAGATAAAAGTCTTCTGAAGGACACAAGACCTGTAAAGCCTCCTGGGGTCTCATACTAACTTGGATTTTATGACAACACCATGTTGAATTTCCACAAAGGTTTTAATCCCACTCCCTAACATCAAAAGGAGACTGATTCATAAAACATTACTTCTATTTTTTTTTTTTTTTTTTTTTTTTTTTTTTTTCCTTAGAATCTTGCTATAGATCTTTTGGAAATGGAAGTAGATATTGTGTGGTGAATTGATCTGTAGGTTAAAAAAAAAAAAAAAAAAAAAAAAACCAGAGAAAAAAAGAAAGAAATCCAGCCCTGGAAGTGTAAGTATTGGCTTGAGAGAAACGTCTTGGCAATTGGACAATTTTAATTTCTCAAAAATCAAAGGAAAAAAAAAAAGGGTAAAGAACAAAAAAGTGCCCATAAAATACATGAAACAGATGAATTTCTGTAGCTGCAACATTAATATATCAACACTGTCAAAAAGTCATAATTGTCTCAGCACTGTAACATTATTTATTTAATATTGAGAAGCTATTATTGCACTCTAGTTAAGAAAAAACACTCTTACCTTAAAAATGCATGAAAATAATATTAAAAATTAACACTAAAACTATACAATGTGGCAGTAGGAGGCTCAGCAAATTGATAATGGAATAGGGAGACTTTCAAACCAGGTCAGAAACTACTACGTGATATCTTTTTGATGACATATGAGAGATGAGACATAAAACATGCCCATTTCCTAGGGAAAAAAAAAAAAAGAGCCCATTTGTAGAACTTTGCCATCAAATAAAAGCATAAAGTACTGAAAGATGGCTACACGTCCTGAGGCCAAGCATGGAGTAAGGGACTTTTGCAGAGTGAGCTTGGTTTTCTTCTGGAGCAAGCATTAACTAAAGCATGCTGACAGAGGAGCATAGTGAGCATTCAGGGCTCCAATAAATGTGATGTGGGTGGAAATGTACAAATCCCAAACAGGAGATGTCCCACTGTTGCTAACTGTTCATTTAAGTGATGTCGAGGGACTGTTCGTGTTCACATGGCAGTGGGGCCTGAATGCAATCAGCCAGTTTGTCTCACTGCAGTAGATGTGTTGTTAAATAAAAACCTGTTGTAAAATCCGTGTGCCTTCTCCAGCTCTCTACTGAAAGTGTGAAGGAAGCTTTATCCACAGTGGATTTTCACCTCTGGCATTGAATCTGAGCCCAGTGGAAGTACCAGCTCCTCAGGGCAATGGGTTTCTTGTTTCTACCTGGGTTTCAAATGGACTTGGCTCAAACTAATTGTGCATTCGGCTAATTTTTTTCTCCTCTGATGGAAGTAGTATTGCCATGGAAAAACATTCATGTAATATTTTTATTTGAAAAATGGGAATGGTGCCTCTCTAGATCATCCAAAAAGGATTCTGTCCTGAAAATCCTGTGTTGTTGGGAACCTGCAGAAATAGGGAATGAAAGAGTAAAAACACCTGTCCATAAAAGTGAAGGAATTAAGATATATGACATGTGTGGTTTGCAGAATGGCTGGAATGAAGCTTACTGGGATTTCTCAGAAGAACAAGGTGTCACTTTCATGATAGAAAGATGACAAAGTTGCAGTCACAGTAGCAAAGTAAATAACAGACTACTACAAACCTGTATGTGTTCCATTGTTTTATTGCACAGATTCTTCTACCATTTAAAAATTACCTATACTGTTAACCATTTCATCTTTCCTGCTGAAATGGTTAACTGTACAGGTAATTTTTATGTTGTTCTTGCACCCACTCATCCATCTTTTATGGTGTTTTCTTTATTTTTCCAGGGAATGTTTCAAACCAGTGACCAGAAAGTATCTTTTGTCAGTTGCATTCCTTTCAAATTTCCTTGAAGAACTTTCTTGACCAGGCACAATGTCTTCTTGAGAACCTAAATTTGCCACTCTAATTTTTCTCCTTCATTCTATGTCTCCTTGAGTTCAATTTTGAAGGACTATTTGTCTCTCTGAACTGAGTTTTTTCTCTCTCATAATTTTGAACTTATTTTTACATTCTTGGGTTGAGGATCTGTGTGAAATGGTTATGAGTTTTCACAGGAAAAAAAAAAGGATGCTCTAAAGTGATCTTATTTCAGAAACATTCATTTTGTGGAAAGCGATTTTTTAACATCCAAACAGTATGTTTGCTTTTGACGCATGCAGAAGCACAGAGAGAGCAAAACTCCCACCTAGTTTTGTTGTGAAACATTTTCAAAGACAAATGAAAATACAGTTGAAGAGGAATGATTATCAAATGTAGCATTTTCTTTCTATTCCTTTTGTAGAGGGTGCTGCCCTGACTGTACCACTCTGACCCCAGCTGCTTACAACTAGAATTATCTAATAGTCTTTCTCTTCTGAATAGGATTTCATCAGCACAACCAGATTTTGGGTTCAGGCTTCAGATGTCTTTGTTTTAGAGGAACTTGTAGAATGGGGTTTATCTTCAGAATGTCTTTGTTTTGGTATCTCATGGTAGGTATTCTTCTTAAAACGTGAATATTATGGTTCATAGAAAGTGCATTATTACTATAAGTAACAATTGTAGGGAAAAATGACAGCGGTGCTTAAATGAAGCTTGACAGTCTGCATAGCAGGCACCAGCCATCTGTGCTGTGGCAGTACTGTTTGTATTTTAATGTTTAAACATACAGCAAAGATAATTAAGAATAACTATAATTAAAAATGATTACAACAAATTACTTTTCCCTCAGCAGTGATGTGTGCCTGTAACTTACAAGTTACTTGATGCAGTACCCCTTTGGTAAGGCAGATAGGATACCTTTGCAATTCCCATCCTGTTTTTGACAGTTCATAGATTTTTCAGGGGCTTTTATTTTTTTTTCCCCAAATGATGAAAGAATTTTACATACTGGGCTTCATACACCTATTTGATGAACAGTAATTATCACTGAAATTTTGTTCTTCATATCAGAATCTTCACTCTCTTTATTTTTTTTTTTCTTTTCCTGAGACAAGATTAAAAGTAGCATATTTCTCAACTCTGGAAATAAAATGACAAGAAAAGAACACAAACTCACACATTTATTTTCATTTTCAAAGAAAAATATTAATATTTGCTCTTGACAAAAAGAAAACAAAATTTGAAACAGAAAGAAACCAACTTTTAGGATAAATTAATGCAATATCTTTTGTAGCTTCCAATGCCTAAGAATAATAAGCGCATTTTGCAGCCCCATTTGTATAAAGTTCTAACTTCCTGCCTTCTGTTGTTTCCTATGGATTCTGTTGATGGGTCTTTGGTGTCTGTCCTCATGGAGATCAACATATTTAAACTGCATGAGTAGGGTTGAAGACAACTTTTCTTAACAAACCATGAGCAGAATTTCAGTTTCTGAGCACCTCCTTTTGAAGACATAAATGGACGAAAAAAAAAAAAAAGAAAGAGAACAGTTCCTGCAGCTCTGGAAACCCCCTCCTGCTCCAGTTCCACCATGTCCTTGGGCACAAGGTGAGAGGCTGGATGTGGCCAGGCCATGGGTGCAGGCTGAGAAACCAGAAGGTGCCCTGATGTTCCTGTAGTGTAGACATAATCTACATCTTCTATGACGTTCCTCTGACATCCTTCCTGATCACTTAATATGTACTTAGGGTTTGGTCCCAAGGGCTCGACACAAAAGGCCACAAAAGCTTCTGAGAGGCAGAGTTTCATCTCAGAATCTGAGCCGTTCTGGTTCAGTAGGTTTTTGGCTTTTTTGGAGGGAATTGGGTTGTTGCTCTCTTGATTGCATATGGAGCCATTTATTTGTCTGTCCAGCACACGTCAGTTTAGATGGAACACTTTTTAGCAACTCATATAGCTTTTCCTGATGCAAATATAACTTAGTGTCATAGCTACCACGAGGTGACTTGCAATAATTTCAGGAAGATTCCAAGGTAATTTGATAGATGAACAAACAAAAGGTCAACATTTACTTACATCTACTTGGCATTTTTGAGGCAGAATCAGAATGGCGGATCAAGATACTTTGAATTCCTTAATTGAGAGAATAAGAATATTAAAAAAATGAGAAAATTGTTGTTCAGGCTACTGCTTGTTAAAGACATCTCTATCTCATTGGTAAATCTCCTAACGAAACTATTTTGGACTACCACCTCTGCTTACTTTCCAAAAATTAATAATTGCCGTTTTGCAGAAATTTTCCTCTTAAGTTGCTTCAGAACTTATCTGTGTTTGTCTGGATGTCAGTGATGTGGCCTGGTGTAAAGACAGTGATAGACGAATTTAAAGGCACACCTTTGTAGACTGAGATTGCCAGGGTGGAATTCCTCTTGCCCTGAAGGTGACAGAGGAGTTGTGCAACCTCAAAGGCAGCACAGCTGTGGAGAGCTGAGCGGTTTCATCACATGCTGGTCACTTAGATTAACAGAATGAAGGGAATATGTAAGCGGGATATGAATAAAACATTGCAATAATGTGAAGAAGAATCCAAATACTTTTCCAAACCTAATGTTTTATTTACCACTCTAAGTAGTTTAGTGCTGTTCTGGCATGTAATATTTGATGGGTATTATGTTTTATAAAGTTTGCATTGATAAAAGTATCTGCCTTTCATACAGGGGAACCACATGTTCTCCTTGGTTGAGAATAATATTACTCTATAAGGCTGATTACAGCTCTATTTGAAATTCATTTCAGATTTAAATGGTGTGGGCCAAACTGAGCTCTGGTGCAAGTCTGCTTGCTCCAATGGAATTCCACCAGAGGAATGTTTGACCCTATGGGTTAATGTAATGAAAAGATAACAGCATACTGTATGATCACATAAATTAAAGATGGGAAATACCAATTAGGTCAGCTAGTCCTTACCCGGGGGACCAATTTAGAGTGTTCCCTACACTCTACTCTTGAGTGCTTTGCATTGTTTTAAGAAACTCATGCAATAAGACTCCTGTCTTGGGTGACTACACTGTAGTCCATCAGGTATCACGACTAAAAACTGTTTTTTGCAACATCCATCTCAATTTCTTTTTCTTTTAATTCTCAAATTTGTCACAAGCTTTCTTATTCAGTGTAAGCAACAGTATTTTGGTTTTTTTCTATTGGCTTTTCACAAGATAGATCCCATGTGTTTTCAATTATCACTTACCTTGGATAAGGTCATACAGATATATAATACTGGAGAATTATTATTATCATTATTTATAATTATTTTAAATTGATTAGGTCAAATAAGAATTAAAAGAAATTTATTTTTGCCCTCACAGATGAAAAAGATTGTGGAAAAGGACTGATATTATTTCTGTCGCTTCTGTTTTTTTGGTTGTTTGTTTGTGGGTTTTTTGAGAGGAAGATTGGAAACAGAAATACACAAGCAATTAGGGAAGGTTTTACTTTCATTCCAGATAACTCGAAGTAGCACTGGAGATTCCGGGCTCCGATGAGATAAAACCCAATTTCCAGACGCGCCTCCACCGTTGTGCGCTCCTGGCTACAGCGCTAACACAGACATCCGAGCTGTCATGTACCAGAGCGGTGTCAGGATGTGACTTGGGCAGCAAAACTCGGTGTCTGAGCAGGGCCACAACAGCAGTGAGAGCTTTCCTCCAGTGCCACTGGGTCATCGCACAAATACCTTCATCCTGAATTTGACCTTTCAGTCAAAACAAGGGTTCCCACTCTCTAAATGGAGCAAATCTCCTTGGTTTTAGTAGGAGAGGCAGGCTTTGATCCAGAGTGTGCTAAGTAGATTCAGGAGCTGTTTAGAGGCTGGTTGGTTCAATTGTGTCTCCTGCTGTTGCCACAGTACTTTTTGTCCAAGGCAGACTTCAAAAATTTGCTTTGGACTACCTGGCTTTTCCCACAGCATTGTATGACACAATAGTTAATGAGCTTTAGGGTCTTTTATTTTAGAGTTTATATTGTATCAGGTTAGGTATTTGATCAGGTAGTACAGTGCCTGCTAATGTGAATTATTCATAATTTCAAGGGGCCCAACTCATACAGCCCAACTTTGATCCCTAATTGTCAAATGATTTGGTTTAGATGAGGAGCCTAATTTCACAAAAATCCTAGCACTGGCAATGTAATGTCAAAGACAACTTCAGAAACCAATTTTAAACTAATCTTTCTTTTGCTGTGATTTTGCCCCCAGAGAATTCTGCTTTTGCCAGAAGTCAGGGCCCCTAAGAGAGATACCTTGAATAATTTTCTTGTTTATGTGCCTTTTTGAAATGGTAGAAGAAGGTGCTGAGATACATGTCCTTTAATAATAATGGTAGCAGTAACTAGAGAAAAGCTTTTTTAAAATATGCATATATATCTGAAAATACAGATCTGAAATGGCTGAAAAATAGAAAGAATGGAGAAAAGTGAGAGAAATAGAAAATAGGCCAAAAAATAGAAAAGAACAAACGGTATCTGAAAAGGATCCAGGTGAAATCAATTAGGGTAACTGAAAGAGCTTAGAATTACTGGAATATTAAAGTTAACCTAATATTAATATTAAAGTTAATTTTTCAAGGCCCACAACATCAGAAGTAAAAATATATTAATATTATGGGTTATGTATTGCTTAGAGAACATAAAATAAGTTTTCCTTGATTCATGAGCTCTTTCTGCAGGACTGTCACTAGCCAGAAGCCATATAGCCATTGAAAGTATTAGAATTTCGTTGGTTTTCTTGAGTTTTTTTGGGTTTTTTTGGTTTTTTTTAACTGAATTAATTGAAGGAAGAATTACAGTTTTAGAACTGCTATTGCAATGGCTGTTGGATAAAATAATAGGCAGCCAGTCAGGTTGTTGTCTGCACTGAGTTTTGTTCAGGTATGACTGTCTACGTGTCCCCAGATACTGAGCTGATACCAGGAATAACAGGGAAACGAGTGACTGCCAGTCCTCCCCACCATAACCCTTCCTGCCCCAGGATCTGCCATGGCACATCCTCCTTTCCCAGCAGCAGGGAGCCACGGGCAATGAGACACAGCATCTCTTTTTTGGAACCACACAACTCCCTAACAGGTTTTACAGTCCCTTTTTTTTTTTCTTTTGTTGTCACCTCTGTGTCGCAGGACGGCTCCCAGTTTGTGCAACAGGCCAAGTTAATTTAATTTATGTAAGACCTATACATTGAGAAGTGAGAACACGGAGTTTAAAAATGACTAACATTGCTTCAGACAGAGTGCCAACATCCTTAAATTGCCTACCTTTTAGATCTACATTCACGAGAGAGAGGAGAAAAACAGAGGATGGCACTTTGCATACTGTTTCGCACATTCTAATAATACACCATAGCTTTGCACCAAGTTTTGCAGAAAGCATCTGCTGAATTTCTGTGTAAAAAATTAATAAGAAAGATAAGATGTAATGAAACACGTTAAAGAATAGAAATTCTAAAGATAAATCTTATTTATAGTAGATCTCCTTGAAAAACTGTGTTAGGTTTTAGTCAGGTCAATGACCAAGCTCAGATACACAATAAAAAATTATCTTGGGTCAACTTAAATTAAAAATGGTCAATTTTCCTTTAACATTCTGAAAAGCTAAACCAAATTATTTCAGTTCAAATTAAATGTGTCATTCAGATTGAAACAAAGGGTTTTGTTTAGCTTCTTGACTTCCACTGACTTTGTTAAAGCATAGGAATATTTAAAATATTTCTGTGTTGTACATTTGTAAGTCAAACTAAATCTAGATTAAAATACCTTTCATTTTGTAGCTACCAGAAAAAAAGTATTCCCAGGTTTCTTTTCATAATTTCTTACTAAAAGTTAGCTGGAATTGTCACACTCTTCTTGACAAAAATAAGCCTTTTTTTCTGTTTGTTATCTTTATGAATAAATTTTTCAGCTGTGAAATTTAGAAGTCATGTATGCATTCAGTAACCTGAATACAAAACACACAGAGAGTAACTATACAGGTCTTTATGCATAAGCATTTATGCCATAATTTCAAGGATCTATTGATTACCATTCAGCTTTCATAAAGCTTGAGAACAAAAGATAGTTTTTTTAAGGAAATCTCTGCCTAATCAAAAACCCTGAATAAACACACATAAGCTTATTATTCTTCGTATGGAATTTCAGGAGGTAGTCATCAAATAAAATAGTTTCTTCAGGTTGTAGGACTTGTACAAAGTTCAAAACGAATGGCTGGAAGTACTGATGTTGTGTATCCATAGCTTTGTATCATGCTTATATGCTTTGAATTCTTTTCTAAATTTTTGGGATTTTAATATTCTTGAAAAACACTAGAACAAATTGCCTTGTCTTCGGCCATAAACTGTGCCATATGGAATGGTTCAAGTCCTTGTGGCTCAAGCCATGTTGTGGGGATCCTCTCCAAGGAAGACAAATTTACCAGAGAGTTCCTGGTTTTGGGATCTACCACGGTAGTTGACAAATAATTGATTCTAATCCAAACGTTCCCAAAGAATTTTTTTCTCTTATGAGCTTCTCAGAAGTTTATAATGACTCTAACGTGGGACACTTGACAAGATTGTACATTAGGGATTTTCAAATGTTGGTGAGAAAATGCTGACTGGAGCTAGATTCCTAGTGTGGAGACTGATTCCTGAGCTGTAGAGTTCTCTTTCTCATTGTGCCCTATCTCTTTTTCTTTGCCATCCTCTGTAAAACCTGTTTGTGTTGACAGACTGCAACTTAATGTATGAAATCCAATAATTTGTTTAGCACTCACTTTCCATGGTTTGTTGTAACTTTGTGTGATTTGACCTTTGTCTTCCTTTCTCATCTTTGACTTATGCATCCCATGCTTTCTTTTTACTCTATCTTTAATTTTTCTGATAATACACATTTCATATTTCCTTAGGCTCTGAGACTGCTGTGTGTTGCATAAGATCATATTACTGCTCAAGTGAAAAAATCAGTGAGAAAGCTCAGAGCTGAGGAAAAGGCTGATTTCTTGCTTTCCTTTAGTTGCTACAAACCTTGGTTATTGACAAAAACTTCCTTGTATACAAAAGCACAAGGGGGCAGCATTACATTAAAATAAATTTTTGCACTCTGTGTGTGTGTGTGTGTGTGTGTGTGTGTGTATGCGTGTGTGTACTGAAGAATAGTCATGTAAGTAATGCTAAGGTTGCAGAAAAAAAATGTTATTTCAGTTTGTTCAGACTGTCTTATTAGTTTACTTGTCCTGATGGCATTAATAAACTAGAGGAAAAAAAAAATTCTGAGGCCGTGAAGAGTTTTTTACTTACTTTCTCTTGTGTGGCAGATCCTTCATATGTCTTCCTTTCCCTGCTTTCCCTCATCAATAAATATTTATTTGTGTTTTAAGGACCAGCACATCTTTTCAGAAGACTTTCTTTCATGACTAGGTGGCATGAACAGCAACTCTTTGCTCCCTCATCAATACAGGACAGGCTTTGAACTGCAAAGGATTTCTGCCAGCCTTGAATACTTTCAAAATTGATCATCATCCGTTATCTCTTTTGGAAAAGACCAGTTGAAAAGAAAAGTTGAAATGGCTTGTTCTGTTTTGGCTGACATGCGACTAGCTTGATACAGATTTTTAAAAATGTGGTTTTGGGTGGAAATACTTTACTATGGAAGTCTACCCTCAAAGAGCAGGAATGCTTGTAGTGACTTTGCAAGTCTGGCTCATGCCCACAGTGTTCTTGTTGTTTCCCTGTCGTTCATTGCAAACTGTTATTTTCCCAATTTTGAGTAACTGAAATGCCCAGTGTCTTTTTGAATGGAATTCGTTATCTGAACCACTTTCTAAAACCTGAAGGCTGCTACTGTAGATTTGTCACTTTCAGCTTAAATTGACTGCAAGCTCTGACCAGTCTTTGCTGTGAGGATCATTTTGATGCTATGCATAAAGGATGCAATCTAGTAATTTTTTTCCAGGAGGTGTAATGCCGAGGATGGCTAATCGAAGTGGCTTTATAATGGTTCAAAACGTCTGAAACGTGAAAGTGTCTTGACTGTGTTTTTTGGTTTTCAACTCAGTTTTAGAAAAGAGGACTTGAACTCTTAGGGACAAGACTAAATGCCAGTTGAAAGAATGGCATCATAGTCTAGGGAAGGGTGTCAGTATTTGGTTGCAAAGACCTAACTCCAGCTATTATTTAGGTTTTGTCTCTAGGGATGCAAATTTTTTTCCATATTATTTGGCATCACCTTCTGGAAACACTCCAGGGAGTATTGTGTAATTCCACTTTGTGTGAATGACTGCTTCCACCTGTGTTAATATGTCCACACATCATTCTCTCAGTCTTTTATATAATTCAGGTCTGGAAAAGAGAGTTAAAACAGCTTCACTTCAGGCCTTCCAAGGCCTCATTCTTGAGAGGCTGAGACTCCCTCACCAGTTAGAGGATGATGGCATTCAGTTTCCTCAGGTAGTCTCAGAAGATGAACAGAAATTAATGCACCACATAGTTATGTGCACCTATGTTAACTAAAATTTTGCTCAAATGACCACTAAAAAATTGGTGTCTGGCTGTTGGCCACATCAGAAACCATGAATGCCATTTATCTGTGACAATTGTCAGTCCTCCATCTAAGGAATTGACTGCTGCTTCCTTTCCTTGCCAGAAAGGCCTGAGTAGTTTATAAAGGGGGGACTTCAGGACTGAACTGCATGAAATTGAAAGGTTGGTAATATAATTTTTAAAACTTATATTTTTTTTCTCTCAGTATGCTCAGAGCCTAGAAAGATGACAGAGGACCCTGTTTTAAGAAGTAAAATTTATGATTGTAATTTCAAGATAAAAATATTCAAGAGAGTATTTTTATTGCCCTTTTTCTTCCAATTCTTTCATTAAGTGAAAAGTAAACATTTATTCTGAAGTCAAATGAATGGGTCATGTCACTCAGTTTGAGTTCTATCACCATGTTGCTATTATAAGTAATCTGACTATGAACTTTGGGCTTAGAAATGGTTTTAAAGCTAAAAACACATTTCATTTCCTTCCAACAAACTTGCATCTTTGTATTTCACTCTTTCAGCTGTGTTTTTGACCTGATATTATGTTAAGTTTACCCTCATGTACTTGGACTATTTTTCCCTGATTTTTGTGCTTGGCAGCAGTGAGAGCCTCTCTCAGCTCCTTTTATTTTTTGCCCAAGTTTATAAACTTCCACCTTCCCACAGTTTTGGAAATCTAGTTACATTATTGTAGCTGTCTTTTCTTCATAAAAAAACCCAAAAGAAACAACTGTATGGAAGACTGTTTTGGAGAATTTATCTCTTTTTTTCTACAAACAAACATAACCATTGATACCATCTGCCCATTTTTCACATGGGTCAATAGGTGTTGAGGTTATTGAGTCTTTTAGTCATATCAGATCATCAAAGAGATACCTTTTTTCCTCAAGAGAGATTATTTGTGTGTATCGTACCAATCACATCTGCTTCTATAAGACGTGGTTTATATCTATATGTTCTGGTATCTTCTATCTGGAGATTTGAACAGGAGTTTTATTGCTGTCTCTCCGTGTCCCTTCTCCCCCAAAAAGGCTTATTCTGATATGAAGCAGTTTTTCAATCTTGTAACATGAGTCAGCACATATCTTGTGTTGTACTGCTTCTACAGCAGGCTCATCCTTGATGAAATGCCTGGGACTCATCTTCTCTTTCCACAGTAACATCCTACTGAAATCCAGCTTTAGTTACCCGCCACAGTAAAAGTATAAAGAATTGTAAAAAAAGAAAAAGAACTCAGTTGTAGTCCAAGCATAATTTTATTATTTTATTTAATATTTTATTATTTTCTTTTATTTTGATCATTTTTCCTACAATATTGTCCTACATTAGATTCAGATAAAATAGTATTCCTTCTGCATCGAGTACTTCCCATTCAGAGCTGTTAAGTGAGATCAATAAGTGAGGTTAACCTGAGATTTAGGATATCATCTCTAGAAGAAAAAATACCAACTATTGAAAGACCTTTGGCTGTAAAAGGGTGCAACAGCCAGGCAGCTAAAAGTAAGGAGGAGTTCTTTTGTTCAGTTTTGCCAACAAATTTTTTTTTTTCTTTTTCACATTATTGGGGTCTAGATATCAACTTTTCTCTGGGACACTTAAGCATTACTGCAAGTTTGGGGTTTTTTTGAAGGGCTGGGTTGGGCTGCATTGCTTCTATCTCTAAAAATGGATTCAGCATCAAGATTTAGTTCACAGTTTGTTTCTTTGACTTAGCTCTTCCTCCCACTCAAACAATATATGCTCAATAATGATTTTTTTAAAAATCCACAGCCACTGTCACCTTCCCCCAGTTTATGGGTCATTTTGTACCTCTTATAAGCTGAAGGAAAAAGGGATGCTATTCTCTAAAATCTGATTCTGAAAATACCTCAATATTACGCTGAAGCAGCTCATAAAAATTTTGTTTTTTAAAAAATAAGTCTTTTCCAGCTGAAACAACCCCATGATTCTTGCCCTTGCTTATCTGGCTTCTCACAGAGTGCACTCAGGCTGCAGTGAAGTTGTGTGCCTGGGAAGGCAACATTCTCTCAGCCACTGCAAGTGGCCAGAGCCAGATGCTTTTTGAGCACTTCCAGGGAAGTCATCAAGACTGGGAAAGTATCACTGCATAGTGTAGAGTATCACATGTGTCTTACTACCATGTGATACATAAAACTAACACGTTCTTAATAAATTAGGGGGCTTTTTTCCCCCTTGATTTTCCTCTTTCAAGCAGCATGATGTAACATTCTAAAGTGTCCAAAAGGCTGCTTAATCCTTACACGTTATTTGCAGGCAGCTTTTCAAATTTTATTGTATTTTTTGTGGTGAGACTTTATAATAAACAGGTTTATTCCCTAAGTAAAAATAAAAACCAAAAGCATGAACTATTAGATGTTCAGTAAGGTTGATGATGTAAAGGAAGAGTAAATAGCATTTGGCTTCTGCCTATAACTGAGAACAGAGCTAAAGAATTGATCTATTATTCAGAGGGGCTGCCCTTTGTAATTCCCATTGACTTTGGGCTACATATCCAGGTACTTAAGTGAGATAAATTTTTAACATGCAAAGCTAGAAGTGATTTTTTGACATAGGCTCCCATTTTTTCCCTAAAATTTCTCCCTTTTCAACTTTTCACTTTGTTTTTTAGTTGATTGCTTTTCTAAACTCCACCAGGTCTTAAAATCTTACTGTAATATTTGTTTTACTTTTGTTTTCTTTTGAAATAAATTATTTTAACTAATGCTAGATTAGTTTCTCAGGTTCTTTCAGCTTCCATAAAGGAGACACGAGTGTTAGGGAAAAATGACTAATATTGCTGTGTGTTAAATTCATTTTATTCTCTCTTCTAAGTACTGGAGAAAAGGCAAATCTTCTAATTAATGAAGAAAGGCTGATTTGTATAAACTTGTACGTTCCTTAGGGGTTTTAAGAGGAGCCAGTGGGCTACATATCTGTGTTTAAACACACAGGTATTTTTAGCTTGTGTGTGTTATTCGAGTGTATAGTGCAAGTTTCTGGTCTAGAAAGTCATTCTGATTCAAATACATAGACAAAAGTCCTGAACAATGTAGAGAACAGTTTCCTTGGCCCAGGCTGAGTGAGCTGACCATCTCTGCCAACAATCCTTACCACAACATGGGCACTGGGTGTATGGGGAATCTTGTTTTCTGAACCCAGCTCCAAGAGCAGAGACATGTTCAAGGGCTTATGAGTTCAGAATTAAAACCCCTCTTCATGACACATTCACAATTCAGACTTGAACATGACACTGAACCTCCCCGTGCTTTCCCATGGGTAAAAATGGATAACCCTTCCTTCTGAGAATGATATCAAATGCTTTCTGAAGAAGAAACAGTTCTGTAAGACATTCTGATATCAGAGAAATGGATGTTTTACAAAGAAGAATAGTTGTTTACCTGAACTGCAGGGGGAAGGAAGGCAGACATATAATTTGTCTTAGGAACACTGTTCTAACTATGTATGAAGGGAGCAACATATCCCTTCCATGAAATTTACATGGAGTATGTACAGGACAGTAGATTATTTGTTTCTCCTTTCCTAAACTTAAGAAGAAAACTCCAAAGTTTCTTCAAAAGGGAGTACCTCCTGTACCTCTGCATTTGTCTCTCTTCGGCCACAGACATTACGAGACTTATTCTATTAATGGAAAGCATGTTTCAGGAAGTTGATGTTGCTCAAGTGTGTCAGTCCCCTGCGCTAGACCCTTAAAAGCATGGAATTACCAGATTCAGAGACACCTCTTAACCTCCCCTCACACCCACACAGCATGTCTCTATTGACAGTGACAGATACTGCATCTTAATAGGGAACCTACTTCAGCCTCCAGCAGAGAAGGAAGAACTCTACTCATTAATCTCCTTCAGAGTATAGTCTGAACCCTTATTTACAGCCTCAGCAACATTAGCAGGCGCTCTGTGTTGACATATGCACACAGGTTAGGCGTGTCAGACAGTATGAGCTTCTGGAGGAAGCTGATGTTTTAATGAAGGCTTTGCCTCCTCCCCGTCACGGGGAAGCGCTGCCTCCTTCGCCGCTCGCCATCTGTAAAGCAGCATCCCAATGGCATTCCTCATCAATCCAGGCACACCCCCCTGCAACAAAACACCAAACTGCTCTGGTGAAAGGCTTCAATCAGCTTCTTGTTCCTGGGGTAGTGGACGAGGCGTGAAAACCTGGAAAAAGAACAGGTGTTTACACAAAACGTTCTCTCTTTCTGTGGTGTTCAGCTGATGCCTTAAGTTTTAGTTTTCATGCTTTTCACACTCTGTGCTGCCCAGGGGTGCAGTTCTGAGCCTCATATTCAGTGTCAGTCAGCTCTCTTCACAGAGCAGGGAGACAAAACAAATCCTTTTCCTGATGAAGACCAAGGACAACTTTCAGGCCCAAAAGCACAAACAGCAGTGGGCTGGAGGGAGGAACAAGAAGGATGGGACCTCACAACCTGGAGCTGGAATTGGACAATTAAACCCCAAAATGCAAATGGACCAAAACTTAAAAAATTTAAGACTTTGTGACTGGTTAGTCATTTTGTGTTCACCCTGAGTGTAGCCCTGGTCAGACTCTCGTCCTGCCCAAGGTGTATCCTGGAGGCGTTTCAATAAATCCCTACTTTATCGTCTAACTGTGTCCAGTCTCTGTTCCAGGTCAGCCCTCCCAAAGGCATTATAATCATATGATCTGTGTTTGGGCCTTTCCAAAGGATGCACTGCTTTTTTGCACTTGCCATGACAGGGAAAAAAAAAAATAAAAAGAATCCCTCAAAATAGTTTCAAAAACTTGTATTAATCACTTTGTTGTCTAACAAAAACCTGATCTGGGCAAAACCAGTGCAAAGTCTTGAATGTTCTGCAGTTGAAATCATTATGTGGCAGATGTACTCAGAAAATTGGATAAGCAAATAGCTTTGTGTTTTTTACCACCTACATTTCACAGTGCTAGGAAAAGTCTAGGTGTTAGTTGAAAGCTTATCATATGCTAAAAATGTAATACTGTCAATGCTACAAAAGGGCCTGTTTGTTTTGAGCTGGTTATCTGTACTAAGGATTAGGAATTTGTTATTTTGGTAAGGCTTAAAGAAAACTGAGTGATGCTCTGGAAGAGAAAGGTAATGTTTAATTTAAAAACAAATATTGCTTATAGTATTAGAGGGATACTGTACCCTGGAAATATGATGCCGGTACTCAAAATCAAAAAAGCATTGTGGCTGGTGCGTGAGACTAGAAACTCTTAGCTTTGGCAAGGTCTTCCACTTGCAGTGATTGCTCCTGGAGTACATCCATGCAAATGAGCCTACTCAGGGTGGATTGGCTTTTAGAGTACATCTCTGATGTTCTTTCCCTGCTGTAGCTTCCTAGAACTCATCCAGGCTGGTGGGTTTGGAGGGTGAGACATTTGGCTTGTCTGAACACACCTGTGCAAAAGCACCTGGAGATATTCTGGCACCTGAAGGAGAACTGGGTGAGGAATCGCACTTCAGAGAGTCACACAGGTGAGTGGTTGGTCATACAGCAATGTTCTGCCTGTGTTCTCACGTTATCTACAGGAATTGGAAAGGACATCTGGTAGCTTGATTCCTCCTATTATGTCCTATCTTGCCAATAATATTGGCTAGCTAAGCTCTTCTCAGAAGAAATAGTACTAGTTTCTTGAACAGGATAAGGACAGATCCAGGGGAGAATGGAAAATAACCTGTATGTCACTCTTACATATAGGTCCATATATCCTGAACTCATGACTCTTGGTCTTGCTATGGTTTACATTAACCCATTTAATTTAACACAGATGGGTCTCTATCTCTTTCTGTGAAATTCACTTGACCCTTCCTTGCTCACCTATATAAATTCCGATATAGATTTTTTGAGGGATATCATCTGAAATGTTTTATTCATGGTACAAAATCATACATTAGTATCACTGTGTCTGATCCTTTGAATAATGATTGCTTGAAAACATGCTTTTTATCTGATCAAATGCTTAGCAACTCCATATTGGATAAGGGTTATGGCCATTAGTCACCAGATACGAGACATCCCTTAAAATGTAGGAGGATAGTCATGGTAACTTCTTCAAATTATCCTAAATTTTCTCTAATACTTCATTAACTGGATTAGGGTCACCTGCTGCGTTTAACACCATTATACTGTATTGTTCCAATAGCCTGCAAGGAATAAACACAAGATTTATCAATAATCTTAATTAGCAAGCAATAATAAACTAACTCAGGGACACAGCAGCTCACCATATTTGCTTCTATGCCCCTGTAATTTTTCTGAAAACAATTATTACAATTGAGATATATGAAAGCAGATTTCAAAGAATGGGTCTGAAGGATAAGAAAGGTTTTCTGGTGAGCCAAGGACTATTTATATTGGACATAAAACTCCCATGAGGTCTTGCTGCCATGGCCCCTCTTGCAGACAGAGGCTGTTTGGAATTCGTTTTCTCTGCTTTCACCACAAGTGCAGATGGTAGTGTGTAGCATCAGCAGCTTCATTTTGCAGGGAAGGATTAATCAAATGCAAAAGTCACAGAGATTGCTATCATTGGTATTTAACAAGGCTTGGATATTAGGGAGAAAAATAATGCACTTTTCTTATGAGTTGCTCTTCAGCTCTACAATTTCCAGCATTTTTTAGAAAAAAGTTGGTGGTCATTACTAGCTTTTCAGAGCACCAAAAGAGAGATGCTTCCTTCCACATTATCACAACCTAAACATCCCAAAAAGAACAGAAATCCCCAAATGAACAAAGTATTCTGCATTGCCAGTAAGCCATCTTTTCAAGGGCCCTGTGGCAATGAGTAATCTCTTGGGACACTGAAGAATAGGAGAGAGGAATGAAATTGTAGAGCCACAGTGCTGTGGAGTTTGGGCAGGACAATAGTCCTTGAGGGGCCACAGGGAAGGGATCTATGAAAAGAGACAAGCCTGCTTTGTGATTTTGAAGACATTCAGGGTGTTCAAGGTAGCTTCAAAGTCATGTCAACAGCCATGGAAATGAGGCCTGTTGTGCTGTTTGAGTAATCCTGACAGGGTAACTCCAGCCCTGAGAGCAACCCCATCCTGTTTTTGGGACAAGACACCATATTCTCTGCTGCCCTCAGCCCACAGGTCTTGTGGACTGTATCCGGTGGCTTGAAAGGTCTTATCTAAGGTAATGCAGACCCCAAGACACTCAACATCTGGGGCTGTGCCTTCCTCAGAGTTGTTTCTGGAGTAGACAACAGCCACTCTATATTTGCCTAGTCAATCTCTTTAAAAAGTAGTACCAATGATGTTGAACCACTAAGATTATGAAAAATATATGCCTAAAAATCATACTTGACTGTAAAGCTGCCCAGAATTGATTAAACCTTGTCATGTTTTTCTTTGTCATACCTCATACACCTCATACACCTAGTCACTTCTGCTTCCTTACCTGTAATTTTTTGAGAAATAATATTATATTAGCTAGTAAAGATTATGCTTCTTCTATGGAATATGAGCTTATTTATTTGATGCATAATAGGTAATCCATAGCTGCAGTTTCTAACCACCTCCAAGGGTGGAATATCTGGCCTTTGCTATTCTAGACCTATTAATGCACATACAGGTTCTCTTTCATGTGCACACACAAAAAATCCTCTATACACTGATTTACTGACTCACTCTGAGAGACAATTAATCCAATGGTTTTGGTTTCATGGTTTTCATCTTCTGGTGTTGGCAGGAAATGCAGAGTGAAGGAAGCAAAGACATGAGCACAGTGTTTGGCTCGTGTCCTCTCTAACTCCCAGGATGTGACCTCCAGAATCTGCTGCTCAACAATGCCAAAATTACAGAGAAGGGAACTGGCTCTGCCACTTTAGAACCAGCACAGGGTTTGTAAGGCAAGCTTTAGTATCTGTGGAAAAAATACCTAGCAGAGGTACTCGGACACTGAGAGCTTGTTTCTAGTCAGCATCCCACTGCAAAGAGTTATTACATCTTAAGATTATTTTTTTATTTACATACACATCAACCTGACAAAATGAGGTTTATGCTTTCTCCACTTTTTAGTTTCCAGCTGACTATCATTTTCTTTTAAGATTAAATAAGTAATTTATTGAACTGCAACATCAAGTATTTATTAGGAAATTGCTGGGTAATTTTAACTGTATCTTTTTTTAAAACATAAATCTGCATCCAAGGCCTCCAGTAACTTTGTGCGACTCTGCACCATTAATTTCTTCCAGAGTGACATTCTGATATGAGCTGAACAGATGGAATTGCAGGATTGTTCTAGCAAATTTATCATAAAAAATGCATCCGACACCTGTGTAATTTGCCTAATCATTTTCCTAATAAGCTCCCACCATTAATTATGCACGATTTCCACAATGCAATCAAGATAAAAGTAAATCTGATGACTTAATACCCTTCAAAATAATTGGTTCACCCAACACAAGGCCTCCTTTGCTTTCCATAGCCATTCCAGTTAATTAGAAAAAGGGTGCACCCTGTAGGAGTCAGCAGAATGGAGGCTGAGCGCATGGTGGGAGGCAGGCCTGCTGGTTTTTTGGGCAGGAGTCAAGGATATTAACTCATGAAAGAGAGGAAGGGCCCCCCCGCCTCTCACTGCTGCCTCTCCCCCCCTGCCCACCCCACCCAGCAGCAAACAGATGCGATTAGTGTTCTTCAGCCATCAGAAAACTGACTGCAGGACTCCGAGGGTCTAATGAGAATCAACTTTTCGGCGGCTGCTGTCTTGTGGTGCAGCCCACCTGTCACATCATTAGGTGCAGCATGTGCCTGGAATTCACTTTGCTAAATGAGATTTACAGGCCCCAGTGAAACCCATCCTGCAGCATTCCTGCTTCAATTAGCTAAAGATTAATTGTCTGAGAAAGGGAATGAAAGTTTTACTTCAACTGACCTGAAAATGGTGGGAGGGGGGAGAGAGGAGAGAGGGGGATGGAGGGGGAGCCGGGGAGGGGGGCAGAAAGTATGGCTCAGGTATTCCACATAGGCCTCAGGCAGCGTGGAAAAACGTGATAATTTAAAGGTGCTGCAAATTTCCTACACCTCGTCTGGATGAGTGAAATTAACTAGCACTAAAAGCTGTCAAATTAAAGGTTGACTTCCAGATATTAGCACCTTAAATGTCACCGAATATTCTCCGTCTCTCCTCTCCCCACCCTCCCTCCTTTCTCTCCCTCGGCCTCTCTCTCCCCTGCCCTCCCTCCCCATTCCTGCCCCATCTTTTTTTTTCTTTTTTTTTTTTTTTTTGGCAGACAGGCATCTCGGCACACCTGCACGTGCACACAAACATTATCCCACTGCTGTTCCTGCTAACTGCCTGTGCGTGCTCGGGCCAGCGTCGCTTGGTATAAATCTCAGACGTAACCATGGCTACAGAACAACTGGCAATTACAAAATTTCCTCCATTTTTAATGTTACACTAATTATGTTTGAATGTGTTTTAATGGAGAAAGGAATCAGAGGAGATGAAACAGTGTTCTCTGCATGAGGAGAGTAGGGGTGAGAGCCTGTGTCTCCTATCTTTGACAGCTTGGAATTCAAGCCCAGGAAAGGTGCAGAGCATCTTGAAATGAGGTGGTGTGCCTACAGGTATGTGGTGCTTGCACCAGCTCATGAAATACGTGGATTAAAGTTTAGAATCCTGGTGATAACACCAAAACAAGACCAGACCTGCTCATGCCATTGGGAAAAACAAATCACAGCTTAACTTGAGCTTAATTTTGAGACTAAAAAGATGGCTGCTTGTACTGCAGTGCCATTGCTTGGGATATCTTGCTAGCCAAAGGTGAAGCTTCAAATCTCAATCCGGTTTCGAAGAATCATGCAATCATAGAATGCTTTGAGTTGGAAAGGACTTTAAAAACCACCTTGTTCCAACCCCCCTGTCACGGGCAGGGCCACCTACCACTAGACCAGGTTGCTAAAATCCATATTCAACCTGGTCTTGACCACTTCCAGGCATGTGGCATACACAGCTTCTTTGGGCAACCTGTTCCAGTGCCTCACCACTCTCACAGTGAAAATCATCTTCCTTAGCTTTTGTTCAGCTGCAGTTTTGAGTGAGGACCTGTTTTTTTTCTGTTCTGCATGGTATAAAATATATGACATCAGAGGTGGTTTCCATGTTTGTACGATGTGTAAAATGTTTAAGGAAAAATGTCATTACCCATTGTGCTCTCAGCCCTTAGGTCTGGCATGTCTGCTTGTGTGTTCCATCTCTGGCTCTGTGTCATCCAAAATTGTAGGTTATGGCAGCAAATTTGACTGAGGCCAGTAAGCCCTTGCAAGTGAGTGTCTCCTGAGCCAGCTGAGGTGTGGGAGGCACACTCTGAATGCTCTTTTCTTGGATTTTAATGGCATGCTGGAGGCTCATGTCCTGCCACCCAAATTATTCTGGGGCTGGGCATCACCCTCAGAGGTTTCCATCAGCAGAACCTAGTGGATGACTGGCCAGGGTGACAGCTGGGTCTTGTGATGGGGTTGGTGTCTTCAAATAGGGTGAGATGAGACAAATACTAGCAGGAGAGGAGCACTACTTCTGGCATTTTGAGCCACAAGTAGGGGTCACAGGGCTGCTGTGCAACAGGTGTGAGCGTTTGAACTGTGGGGCTTTTTTATGAGACCCGTTTGGTTCTATTTTACTTGGGGGGAATCAAGAAAAAAAAAAAAGGGGGGGGGCAAAAACCTAGCAAACAACATTTTGCATCCTACTGCTCCATCTTCTCTGCTAACCCGGTAATTTAACATGCATGCACACCCACTGCTGAAGGTGGGGTGGGGATACTCTTACAAATTTCCTCGCAGCAGGGAGCTCTGGATCCCAGCTGTGTCTTCAGCGGCATGAGCCAGCTTGATTATGCTAAAGCACCCCTCGATCCCTTCCTCTTTTGTTTCAGTCTACACAGGGTTTTAGAGCTTAAACATTTGACATGCTTGGGTAGTTTCTTCTCTAATTTTATCCCAGCTGACTGTGCAATGAGTTTAACTCAGAGCCCTTAGGTGCAAGCCACTTTCCACAATGTATATTAAACCTTATAAAACTAGCCTGTATGTCATTACCCAGAATATAATTACCTATATTGGAATTTGGCCAGGATACTGGGGCTAATATTGTTAGCCTTGCAAAAATTGGCGCGGGACTTTCTAATGACCACATGTGGTCAGTGCCATATGTTTCCAGCTCATCTAAGGGATGGTATCTCTCACACAGCCATGCCCCCTTGAAATCACTCCAGGGTAGGAAAGCAAAAGCTCAGAGGCCAGACAGGACAGGCAGCTGCTAGTTCAGAGACTGGTGACATCTTTGATGTGGAGCAGACACAGCTCTGTGGCAAACCCTAGCGCTGCATGGCCAGGAGCTCTTACTGACCAGAATTTCCATGTTCCCTCCCTCTCTTTTGCCAGCCCTCAAGCCTTCACAACCCAGCCTGATGAGAAGGGTCTCTGCCCTTTCTGAGGATGAGGTATTTTACATACAGCTAAATTTTTTATCTCTCATCACATAAGCGACTTCATCCATTCAAGGTATTATTTTTGACGAGAGTGGCCTAAACCATAAACTGTTGAAAATGTTGTATAAAGCCCCTTTATTTTTTAAAGTTCCATGTGTTGTATGTCAGACAGCCATGCCCTAAGTGAGGATGACTGTGCTTTAAAGTAATTAAGCTAACATTAATATTCTCATTAAAGGGAAACCTCATTTAAATATATGGTGAGATGTTTCCATGTTTGCTCTGTATGCCACTAAGAAATTTAGGATAAACTCTCTCTCAGATAAAGCAGTACTTAACCATTGCTCTGGTCAGTCTGATGAGACTCATGTCCATCCCATTCTTCAAAACATTCATAAAAACGTGAAAAAGCATTGGGTTTTGAGCACCTCTGGTAGAATGTCATTCCAGGGTTCAAAATGAAACTTGTGCTGCTGTTTTCTTCTTATCCTGACAAGAAGGATCATTCAGTGTTCTTGCCCTTTCTCAGTTTCTTCTTCATGACCCTTCTGAGTGTCCTCAGAGTGACCAAGTCCCCTCCTCTTGTGCCGCCCATGTGCATGGGGTTTTCTCCCCACTTTTTTCCTTCCCTCTCTCCTTTGAACTGCTAAGCTGTATTCTCTTCAAATTGTAAAATGAAACCCTCCATTTACTTTAGGCTGCGATAAAATAGATTTTCATTATAAAACATTTGATGTTACTGCACGACTTCTGGCCTGGGTGGCTTGTTAGAGGCACGAACGGCGTTAGAAAAGTGATGACCTAACACCTCTGTTTTAAACCTAATTCTCCCTTGATTGTCAAAAGTTGTGAAAAAGAAATCAAATCTATTATTGGACAAGGTTATCATTAAGGAGGTTGGCAAGCCTTCATCTTTACAGCCTTCAGCTTTACAGCTCTCCTTTTCTTGAGAGATCATCGTTTGGCTTTAACGATCTGTCTTGCCACAGGTAGTGTTTAATCTTCCCTTTTTGATTAAACTACTAGAGATGGTTTTGCCAAGTCATTTCCAAGACTCTGTTTCCTTCACATGTCCTGGATTTTTGACTTTGTTACAGCCTTTCTACTTGAGTATAATACAAGGCTGGTATTTGTGACTTTTGCTGTTGATATTTTTCTAATGATGGTCAATTCATATAATTGCAGCTCCATTTACATGCAGTGAAGACATGTCAGTGAAGCATAAAGAAAGAAATAGACAAAAAGTTGTTATTTTAGCTGGTAGCCACTTTATTCTTTCTTACTGAGATCTCTGGCCTAGCTCAGTTTGGGACTTATTATAACTTGTATCAGTTACCACTCAACTTCTGCATCAAATTCCAGAGATGAATGCTTTCCTGTAAAAGACTAAATTACCTAAAGCAAATCTAACTTAAGGAGGAGGGCATTTTTTAGGGCTATATCCTCGTGATGTTTCAACCAGGAGTATTTCAGTCGGTCTGGCACAGGAGGGCTCTGATAGAGGCAGGTTTTCAGTGCTTTCAAATTCACTGTGTAGAGAATGATGGTAAAATGGAGGCAGCAAGGGATGGGAGGGATGAGACAATGTGATTTACTGGAAAAATCTGGACCTTTTGGGGAAGAAAGGGCTGCCTGCATTCAATATAACTGGATGTATATTTAATTAATGGCAAGATGCCCAGTGCTTTTGGAAAACACTTGCAGACCCAAGGAAATAATTCATTGTACAATGGATCCCTAGCAAAGGAATTTACTGTGATCCATGCCAGGACTACTATCTAGCTTGGTTTCTCCCAGCTTTTTAATGTTGTGATGCATATTTTCAGCCCTTCTTGAAGCCAAGATCAATGGGTGAGAAGCCTCTTTTGTAGGACAAATATATTCAGTTATACTTACTCCACTATAAACTTATAAAATATATCTTTTTGCTATTTTTGATATTGTTTCGGGGGTGTTTTAGGTCTATTTACTAGGACCTTATGCACACCCATATCTCTGATATACTGAAGTTGTGGAGTTGTACAGCAAATTATACAATGTCCTCTCTATACATTCAAAATAAATTAACTCTGCAAAATAAGTTTACTACTTCTAGAGCAAGGTGGTTGGAAAGACAGGAAAATCTATTAATGTGCTTTCCTATTTAAAAGAAAAATAAGTGCAGAACCATAATTAAGGAGGTGAAACATGACTGTTTAGCACACAAACGCGTATTAAGCAGCACTTGATGGGAATATTTTGCGATTTGTTCCTGGGAATATTGCTGACCTGTCTAATTTTAAGTGTGCAGTAAAATGAAGGCCTTCTGGATGGATCTGGTGAAATCAACTCTCAGGCTGCTGTGCAGAACACCAGGACAACTGCAAAGGAAACTCTAATTCTGAAGCTTGCTTTTCAGACCTTTGCTCTGGAGGTTTGAGGCCCACCAAGAGGACATTTTGCTACCTGAGGAAAACAGTATTGTATCAGAAGTTTGAATCCACATTTTGGGCTGTTTTATGGCTTTTGTTTGGTTTGTTTTGATTTTGGAGTTATTTCGTCCCCCGTCCTAAATTATATGGCAGTATTTTCTCAAATCTCTAAGGGTTTCTGTGTTTTCTGAGGAAAAATTTAGCTTCAGTGAACTCTACTAGTACAGGTATTGTTTTAATGTACACCTAACTTTTTAAGTGTTCTTCCACTCTGCCTTTGGCTGGTCTTCTAAGGAGTTTCCATTGCAAATATGTAGAAGTTCCCTTCTACATATTCCAGTAATTCATACTGATTTCTAATGATATTTAAGTGTATTCTAAGAAAGAGGCAAAGGAGGCAGTATCTTAAGAATCTTTAAAAGACAACTTTCTCATGCTAGTACAAAGCCTCAACATTTTTTGTTTGTTTGTTTGTTTCTACTCTGAATTATTCAATAATGCTGGGTTTATTACCGCAGCTCTTGTTTGCCTTTCAGGCAGTCAGACTTGGAAGAGGCAATCTGAGGCCATTGCCCCTGCACCCCAAAAGTTGATAATCCCAGAGCTTTTCTGACATCCTTGCTCCCACCTGCAGTGAACAGTAGGAGAATATTCTCTTTTTTTATTATTCATTTGTTTTTTAGAGCTCCCAGTATTTCTGCTGATACCTAAATAGAGATTGCTGACTTTTTGGTATTTTTGAAGATGTCTGTCTTGTCTTAGCATCCTCAGCAAATGGGAGCTCAGCTCTAGCAAAAATTTGGCTGCGGGTCTGTATACTTATGGCAACTTCCTCTGTGAATAGTGAGCTCTGTTGTTAATTAATGCAAGCTGTGTTATCATTTCATCTACTGTTGTTCCTTCTGTTAGGCAAATTTTCTGTTTATTATAAGTATCACAGTAGTGTTTGTAGGCCTTAGTCAAGAACTTGGGACTCATGGTATGCAGAAATAATAATTATTAATAGTTTCCTTTTTTAGCTTGCCTTCTTAAGGAAACACAAGTTCTGCTGCCGTGCTGTTTGTCTGGCGGCCTGCTCCAAATAACTTTGGAGTCTTTTAATTAATTTCACCCAAAGTTTACTGTGGGAGTTCTACCAATTTTGTGGAAACTGGCTACCAGCGAGAGGAAAAGGTGATGCAAATTAAGGCTCCTGCTGCAAGGAAGAGTGTGTGGCCAGCTCGTGTTATTTTCTTTCTGGGAGCAGACTTGTGCTGGCTGGCCAAGCAGCATAAATATAGCTCTTGTGCTGCCTCTTCCCTGTTCAGTAATTAGGAAATCCAGGAGGGAGGTTCTGTGCTGTGTCCTCGTTTTGAACAAGAATGAAGGAGTGGAGGGAGGTTGGAAGCAGCGTGGAGGAAGACTTGGATATATTGAGTGGGGATTTGGGAAGCAGTCTTCATTAGCTCTGCTGCTCTCAGATTAACTAACTAGATTTATTTTCTAGTGTAGTTGGGAGCGCAGATATTCACAAGGATTTTAATGGGAGCCTTCCTAAGGAGAACTGAGAAAATCCTTGGGAAATTCTGGAAGTGATGATGATGATTTTCACGACTAATGGTGGTAGTTTCACTTATATCCAATGCACAAGTAGATCATTCAACCTGATGCATGTTTGTGCACACATAAACATGCTCAATTGTGCACATTTAAATTATCAGTTCTCTAATTTTATTCTGAGTTCATTTAATCATTTATAAAGTCACCTGAAATTTTGCCAAAGGTAGACAATTTTTCTAACTTTGTAATAAAAATCACAAGTGTGTTTTTAACAAGGAGATTAGCATGAATAAATGTACCTCAGAGAAGACTTAATAATTTTCTATCCCCCCTCCTTTTCCTCTAACTTGGAGTTCCAGAGAAAACTCATTTTGGGTATCACAGTTGCTCTGTATTGACTGGATAACATATAATCAATAATTAAGAAATTCTTCTCTGGTTTGGATACTATTAGGATTTGTTTGGGTGTTTTGTTTTTGTTTTTTGTTTTGTTTGGTTTGGTTTTTTTGTTTGTTTGTTTTTGGTTGGTTTTTTTTTTTTTTTTTCTTTTTTAAAATTTTATTTAGCATTTTAATGTTAAAGTAGTGTTCTGGCTGAACTCCAGCTTCTGGACAAATTCCAGCTCAAGTAATTACATCTTATGTAATGAATTTCCCTATCTGGCATTAATTGGAAGAGCTGTTCTTCACTTCCTGTCCTAACATGATCTATAACATTGCTGTGTGATATAGGTTACTCTGATCAGCCCTGGAAATTGCTGCATTTTAGTGGATAAATACATATGCACTGGGCAGGTTTCAGAAGAAGGCAGCTAGAGATGTGTCCTGTCTTCTAGGACGCATCATCCACAAAGCCTGAATACGCAAATAAAAGTGTTGCTACTCAAGCATCAGTAACCACACTCTCCTCCTGCAGCTGGAAACCTTAAAAAAACCAGGATGTAAACTTTAATTCTACCAATAGGTGTTGGAATAGCTCTTTTCAGCTGGAAGGACAAAGGTCCAGGGTTAAAGGTTCTGACTTTACTGCAGGGTGTCCCATGGACCTTTTCCAGGTAAGGTCTGTCCATGTGCAGATGGCCATTCCTTTGCTCATGTGGCTATGGAGGGAAGGAGGAAACCTTTGCACATGATAAATCAAGTGAGAATTCTTTACTACTGTTTTTTTTTTTTTTGCAAAATTAAATTAAATTTCTCTAATCCCAAATGCTATTTACAATATAAATTATCTCTATATATTTAGTCTGTTAGCATCCAATATAATTAAAGCCAGAAAATTTGCATCTATTATTTTTTTGCTGTTTACAGACACTCATAAATTCTTGGGAGTTTTCTGGCCATTTTGGCTGGCTGTTCTAAGTCTGCTTTCCTCTATTCTATGCTGAATTTCAATATGCAGCCTTAACTATTGTGAATATTTTCTTCAAATTCTGTTTGTTTTGCAAGCCAGGCTGAGACCAACATAGAAGATAAATTTAAGAAAATAGGTTTAATAGAGCTATGAACAGTTAAAATGTGCAAGCTCTCTGGGATTACTTTCTTGGATACACAGAACATAAAGTAACTTTTTTTTTTCAGGTTTTCAAGGTTAGCATTGCTATGGGGCAGAAGGCTGGTTTATGGCAATAGGGCTAATTATTTTGGATATCTACGTGGTGAGTTCCACCAACATTTTGAAACTCACATGACATAATTTGGTGAGCATCTGAACCATGTTTCATGTCAGGAGCCTTACTTGACATTCTGCCATCACGTCAGTGTCACTGTGAGCTGGAGACCTTTACAGCAAGCCCTGATAAAAAGACTCTGGGTGATGGGGGAATTGACTACAGTCCTACTGCCCCACACCTTCTTTCTACCCTGAGACAATTGGTGTGCCTTCATATTTCAGCAGTTATGCCTTATTACACCAAGGTCTTGGTGCCTATCAAGACCATCTAGCACCAGAAATGTCTTTTCATATGTAAAATATGGATATTTTCTTTTTTTATGCTTCATTCACACTGAATCTGGAGTATGGTGGCACACACTTCTTGTTAAAGAACTAGAAAATAGGAGTGGAAATATTCCTGTGTGTTGTTACTGAAATGAGAGTTTACTGACAGCTGACTGTATTACTAGCATGCTTCCCATGACCATCCCTGTAAGCTAGCTGCTAGGAAAATCTAAATTCAAATTTCATTATATGATAAAACAAACACCCCACCCTTATTTTTGCTTGTTCAGGAATCTTTGGAGAGTTGCCACTGAGCCTTGAGTTCAGGTTGTTACAGGGTGTTAAATATGCCATGAAAGCAGTCTGAAAATTTTGGTAAGTTAAACAATAAGACTCACCCTCAAACAGAGACTTAGCATGGCTTTTTGCAGGCAATGTGGACCCTGATATATAGGCTGGCTGGCTGTAGATCAAAACTAGAGGTTTTATTGATTAAAGTCTTCCTGCAGTGGGGATTAAAAAGGCATGTCTTATCTCACTATCTGTTTGAAAGATACAGATTCCTGTTATTTGCTGAAGTAAGGGAATGCTGGCAATATCAAGTTCTTTACATGAGGACTGACATGACTAGATGCTCCTTTGAAGATTTAATTCACTACGTTGGAGGAACAGCCCAGCCACTCTGGAAACAAAACTGGTCTGCCTGGACAGCCCTTTCCTAGCTGTGTGACTGCATTGGACTGGCTCTGAACCCTCTGAACTCTGTATGTGAGTAGGCTGGTTTTGGTTGGGTTTTTGGTGGTTTTTTTTTTTTTATTTTGTTTCTTTTTTGTTTGTTTGTTTTTTTGGAGTTTTTTTCTGGGTTGTTTGTTGCAGTTTGGCTTTGATTATTTGTTGGTTAATTTGGTTGTCCTTTTTTTTTTTTTTTCTTTTTTTTTTTCTTTTTTTTTTCTTTTTTCCCCAACTATGATCTTGGTTTTTTGTTCATTTGTAAACAAAATTGAGTGCAAATTGGTTTTCAGTTATAGCCTTCACTTAAATCACTGCCATCATTGAGAAGGCATCTAGAGACACACCTAGCCTGGAGTCTGGCCCTGTATAAGTGAAGCAGCAGGAAAACTGTGAAGTGTTAGTGTGTCCCATATGAGAGGACTTAGTGGATGTCATGTGAAACAGCTCCATTAATTTTTGGACCTTTTTCAACAAGGAGCAACTCAGATCAAATTAACAAACAGCTACTTAGCAAAAGTAGCTCTTCATCCTTTCAAATCTGTAGTGGATTTTATTTTTCTGGAATTGTTGGCATTGCACAAGTGTTGGACAAATAATGCATGCATATAAATTACTGCCAGTGATTTTGTGATCAGTAGCATTCATTTCCCCAGAGAATAAACTTTAAATATTCTGAGCAAGCTTCACCCAACTCCCTTTCAGGGTTAAAGGCTTAGAAGGAGTTTCCATGAAAAATCCAGTGAGCAAGCAGGGTCGAGCACTACCCCACACAGGACAGAAGGCACAGAGACCACGTGCTTCTCCCTCTTAGTACCTTGATCAATTCATGCAGCTGGAAATCTCACATCAAATTTGATTCTTTCTAAGGCTCCTTAAGTGTCCTGGTTTTTGGTGGGGTTTTTTTGTTTGTTTGTTGGTTGTTTGTTTGGGTTTTTTTCTTGTTTTTACATTTACCCTGTACAAAACAAAATAATTATTCTTTGTTCAGTGTCGCTGGGGTGGGGTTGAGAGCCTGAGACCTTTGAGTTTAGGAGCTGGCTAAGTTTCTGAGAAGTCAGAGAAGATTTCTGGCAGTAAACCAAGGGGTACACAATTGGAAACCAACTGATAAAAGGAAGATTTCAAAACCTAAGTCCTGTTAAGATTCTGAAGTTCTGACTGATTTTTAGCAGTAGCTTATTAAAGTTTGACTTTGTCACTCAAGAATGTTTAGGATGTCAACAACTAAAACGTTTTTTAACATTTGCTTATCTCTGAATTAAGGTTAATGCGTATCAGACCAAGTAGTTAGCATCAAAACCTGACTGTCATATTCACAGTAATGGAGGCATGTGTATCTTACTGGATTTTTGAATCTTTTCTACACTATCAGATTTTATGAACTATTCATTTTTGTATTCCTATTTCTCATTCATGATTCTCTTCTTCCTCATATGAAAATTCATATGTATCACAGGGTATTGTTTCTGCTTTCTGGAATATTTTTTCTCATTTACTTTAAAAATTATCCACTAATGGTTAGAGTATGCTAATATGTGCTTTACAGTAAATAAACTATGAGTCCAGAATAGTGTTGCAATCATTATGCTTTCATCCTTCAGTTTAGGGATTAAGGTCAAAGCCACAATGACATTCAGATTTGGAGTGACCATTTCTCTGCCCACATACAGATTGAACTCTAGAAAGAACTTAGCCCAGAGAAAGCACAGCCACACAGAAACAGTTTTGACTTCTTTCTGAGTCCTAAATTCCCCACAGAGATTATCTTGTTTTTTCCTGGTCCATTTTACACATGGAGCATAAGGGGGTGCTCTGAAAGACAAATAATCCTTGTGTGGGCTATAAACTGCAGGTTATAGGTCATGGGTTCATCTCCACAAAGCATAACCATAGCATGCTTTTTACTAATCTCCCTATTTCAGAAAAGAGGGTGCTCTCATTCAGTGGCATGGATGTTAACTCAAGTCTCTAGAGGAGTTAAATTAAAGACTCAGAAACTCCTTCTGATTAGTAAATTTGTGGTCTTAATTTAGCAGCAGTACCTCTACTATGTTTTTCTCTATACTGAATTCTACTCAGTTAAGCAATGTCCAAAAGAATTAAACCAGAAGACAAATGCAATGTAAACATTCATTTTGAATTCTTATGATTAATGTGATTGATTTGCGAAAGGATGAAATTATATTGTAAAGTTAATCATTAGAGAAAATAAATGCCTGAAGGATCTAAGCTTAATATATTGGGCTTTTCTTTTCACTGAGTCAATATAGATTGACAAGCCGTATTTCCCATTCAAAGAAATGTTAAACGTGTTTACAGATTTCACGAAAGGCTCTGAAGACAACATTGCTTTAACAACGTTTTCTGTCAAAGGCTACAATAATAACCTGATTTCCACTCTCAGTCATGCTGGAGTAACTGTCAGAAATGGTAGAGCAGGTTGCTTAAAAAGAGTAGAATTTGGCCTAGCTGTCTTGTAATGCTGTACAAAAAAATACAATTTTTGGGGAGGTTTTTTTTATTTTGTTGGCTGGGTTTTGGTTTTAATGCCACAGGTAGAGGTGAAGCTGACACGTTGTTCAGACCTGCCAGGTCTCATTGCACATCCACTGCAGGACACTCTGACACAAAGAAGTCACTGCTAAGTGGAAACATCTCAGGGAAAGTTGCTGATGTTCTTGGCACAGCACCATGTTACAGCAAACCCCTGGTGCCTCCGTGGTGATGGATGTTCTTGTGGCACAGTGGTGTTTCCCCCTGTGCTGAGATGTTGTGGATCCCTGTGGAAGTGCACAGCGACCCCTGTGAGCAGGGCAGATGGATCCTGGCATTCATTGTGTGCTTTGCACAACTGCTGCTCTAGGCAAGTTGTCTCATCCCTCATATCCCTCAAATAATAGAAAGGTAAGGGACTCTTACACTCTCTAACTGAAACATTCCTTTATCAGTCTGTGCCTTTAAAACCAAATAACTATATATTCAAGACCTTATTTAAATACTAGGAGAGAATTGGTGTTAGAATCAAACTTTTGAAAATCTAGAGTTGTTGTGGTTAATGTTTCATTTGTTGTCCGTGAGAAACAAATGCCTGGGATGTTACATCTTTTTCACATGTGTTAGCAAATGAAGCTTGCTTGAGGCAACCCCAGGATTTGCTGGTAGCCCACAAGTTATTTAAGACTGTCTATAACTTTGGTGACATCCTTACTTCCCTTGACTTTGTTGTGACTAAAGATCTGAAGCCTTCAGGAGTCATTAAGGAATCACATACTATTTGTCAGATCCTGAATGGTAATAACATACAAGTTTTCCTGGCACTTCTTTGAGATAGGCTGTGTTGTATGACAAGCAGTGTGTTGTAAATTCCTTTCATGCACTTCTGGGTCGTACCAGACCTGACACGTGCAATTCTAGGACTGTCACCATATTTAATATTGCATTAATTTGGTATTACTCGTAGTTTGAGTTTCAGTAAGCAGAACTGGAGAAATAGAAACTAGTCCCAGTGTTAAATATCTGTTTCTTTCTTCCATGTAGAATGGCAAGACAGTGCTTCATTTCTCTTTACAAGTACAATGTAAAGATGAATTAATTACTTGGAAAATCCTTTGAGGCTATTTAGCATTGAAAAATGCAAATTATTAATATTCAATTATTAAATTCTACTATTATAGTTGGTGATGGTAATGGAGCATATCCTAAAGCAAACAAATGAGAGTGAATGATTAAAAATGCATGGACAATTTTAACTTTCAATTTTTCTGACCTTATAGTACACCTGTGCTCAATTAGATCATCTCAGGTCTTTGATGTTTTCTGGTGTGTTACCTGTTTTCAGTAATGGAAAAATATTTTTGTTTGTTATGCTTAGTTTTTTATGCATGTTTTGCAATTTCTTGTTTTGAGCAGAAACAGAAATACCATGTTGAAGAGAAGAGTAATTTTCTAACATACATTGCTTTGGTTTTGTTGTGGCATATGTAACCATTAAAGGAAAAAAATCAAACCTCAATTAAGATATATCTGAGCTTTGAGTAATTAGATGAAGTCTGTAATACTTTGGCACCAGGGATTATTGTTTGCTTGTGTGCTTCAAGCACAAGTTTGGATAAAGGAAATTAACTTTACTGGAGATATATACAATTTGCTTAAAAGAAGGCACAATACAGATTCATAGAATCATTAAATAATTTAGGTTGGAGAAAAAAAACCCTTTAAGATCATGGAGCATTTATTGTAGCACTCTGCATTCACTGCCAGGTAAATGCAGCTGTCTGGAGGGCTCCATCTGGTGAGCCACAGCACAGGGGAAAACCCAACTCTTCACTTACTCTTGTTAGTTCTTTGATAAATCATCACCTCACACTTCTGTTACATGGACATCTTATACTAAAAATGTCTATCACTTGGGGAGATTGCACTGCACTTGTCTAACTGTTTAGTTTAAGTGCTTTTTTGTTTGGTTGGTTTTGGTTTTTGTTTATTCTTCTCCCTTATCAATGAGATAAAAAAGCCCAACACAAAAACAAAGCAAAGCAGAGAGGTTATCCTTATTATATTCCGAGATCGGAACAAATCAGAAATGTCGATATCTTGAAATATATAATCTGATCTTTGAGACCCCAGGGCTTCTCTATAGGCAGAACTTCTAAGTGCTGATGCCACCCCAACCAATGAAGATATTTATTGATTTAGATTTGTCAATGCTTAATTATGCGCCATTATAGAAATATATGATGTCAATGAAAAAGAGGGATGTATGAATAAAAAATTATTTGCAGCAGAACAACTGCATGCAGAGCAAAGCTTTTATCTCTGGCTTTTAAAATTGAACAGATTTTTTTTTTTTCATATAAACACTTTCTCCCACAGGAAGGATTCCAGTTTTTGGGAGGAGGAAGAAATCACACATGTTAGGAGGACAACTTCTTGTTTTGTGTGTTCAGATGTCCACTTGCATACAAAGAAATACATACGTGTCTCCTCTGTAAATACCATCAGGTCCATGTGTGAGTATGATGACAGACCTGAAAGGTATTTTAGACAAAGGAAAATGTAGTTAGAAAGAATTGATGCTGCAGTGACCTGGCTCTCTTTAAGGTAACACAGGATTTTCCTGGAAATGAATGAATCCTGAAAGTAGCCTAGGACTTACAGAAAGGCTGAAAACTTCCTTCACTGAGGATGTGGGCTGCAGACATCCATTTCCCTGTGTTGTTACTTTCTCTCTTGGTGTCTTTGTTTTGTTTTGTTTTTTTCAGGGGGCAGAAGTCTCTTAACAGCAAGGAGGAGCCCAAGCTGAAATACCCAGACCTGGATACAAGCATGCTTCAATTTATTAAATAGGTATTATCTTTGGTTTTTATAATGGGGGAACAAGAAGGAGGATAACAGCTGGAAAAACCCTGTGAGATCTCCAGTCAGTCAGTTAACACTGTTGACTCGTTTCTTTTAAGTCATTACGAATTCAGTGTGTGAAATCTTTGAAAATTATCTAATTGGAGAAGTTGTCTTGCATTTGACCATTCTCTTTTTGCAAGCCATTGATCTGCTGATATATTACAGTCAACCAGCTCAATGCACCGTTGAGATATTTTATTGTAATACATTAACAGAGCCATGGTCATTGATTGATACCAGGAGAGCAAAGGAAGATTTCTTCTGTATGTTTTGCTTAAAATAAAATATACTAAAAAAAAAAAAAAATATGCTGGGCAATATTCTGTTCTTACTCCATTACAAATCCAATACCATTTCATTGACATCTGTGGGGTTTCTCTAGAGTTAAGGTGGCATGGCTGAGAACAGAATTGCTCTTGCATGCACCAGCATGCTGTCAATATGTTCAGGTGCTTTGTTTATGTTTAGAAGGAAATCAGATACGCAGTTATAATTTGGGTCAAAATTAGCTACGTTCGTTTTCAGTCAGTTTGTGTTTAAACATGTGCACATATATCTGTGTGTGTGTGTTTGGATAATGAATGGGATGAATAAGGAATCTTAGTCTCTTTCATTTCTTAAGCCAGCTTTTGCTGCCCTTCCCTTTTTTAAGGCTATTTTTATAGGGACGAGAGAATCATTGCCACGCTAAATGTATCTCAGCCCTGATCTAAAGAGAGCATTTCCACTGGAAAAAAAAAAGTGCATTGTTTAGTCTTTAGATCAATTGAATCTTTGGCCTCTGTGCCAAGTCTGTCAGCACTGGTGCCAGTTACTGAGCGTGGTGATTTTTATGACATCAGCGCTCGTCTTTCGGGGATTGCGGGACAGCTCCGTGACCATTTTCTGTAATCCACCACAGGGCAGATCCTCCCTAATCCCTGCACAAGGGGACTGTTTTACCACTCAGATTAATGAAAGTTCATGCTGCTGCAGTGCTGGAGGTGTGCATGCTCGAGGTGTGCATGCTCAAGGTGTGCAGTTCAGGCTTTTTTGCATGAAAATTAAATCTTTTGGCAAAAGGCGAGTTAAAGGAACAGCGGCATTAAAGCTCACGTAGCAAGAGCAGCACTTTGTAGCATGGAGCCTGGCATGTGAGTGGCAGATATAAATTTTCCTGGCTGATGTGTTTGGGACTGAGTGTTGGAGCCTGGCATTCTCTTGGAGTGAATGCATTGGAAACCA
The DNA here is from genome assembly GCA_013398615.1 of Brachypodius melanocephalos. Classification (NCBI taxonomy): domain Eukaryota; kingdom Metazoa; phylum Chordata; class Aves; order Passeriformes; family Pycnonotidae; genus Brachypodius; species Brachypodius melanocephalos. Next base: position 3,487,108 of record VZSR01001863.1, read on the forward strand.
CATATTTTATTTTTTCTTTAGTTATTTAGAAATCTCAATGAAAAATGTAAAAATGATGAGGTATGTAACATCTTAAGTGACACTGAAATTCTGTGTTGGAATATGTAAATGTTAGATGAGTTACAAATTGCTTTAACTGATCCATTTAAAATAATGTTTTTGCTATAATGTCTTGTTTAGGGTAATAACACAGAAATAATTTGCCTATCCATTTTAACTCTCATTTCTGTTAAGGTTTTCCAATTCTTTCATCTTCTGTTATATGGGTAGTTTCACATTTTGGTTTTGTAGTTTTTTTCTGCTCTTAGTTATTATCGTATATTAGAACCTCATGGTTGTGTTTGGGCTGCAGACCTCAAGAAGAATTAATTGTATTAAAAATTCTCCACTGCATTTCAAAAGAGGCTCAAAGGAAATATTTTTATCCACCTTGCCACTCCTCCTGAACAATTTTTTACCTCTATTTTCGTAACTTACACCATACATTTTTGAAATCAAGTATGGCTTTTACTCACTATTTCTGCAAAAAGACATTTTTCATCTGACTTCACAGCCTGTATAAAATTACTTATAAGGATCTGGAGTAGTAGTAGTCAAACTTGCTTTCACCTCTGACTTTGCAATGACCCTGTGTTTAAATAGCTAAATATAAAAGAAGATCTAAAAACACTTAACAAACTTATCTAGAATCAAAAATTCCACATTAATTTGAGGGCAAAATTTGTGAATTTCAGCTGAAAAATACTATATCCTAATTAGTCCCATATAGCCTCTCGAAGAATTGTAGCTCTGATTCATTAGACCCCAATTTTGAAGTTTTACCTTCTGCTATTCATGTTCACAGGACTGCATTTTATAGGGTGTATGATGATGCCTCTTGTTGGGAAGAGGAGCATTACCACTGAAGAGCTTGAAAGGTACAATATATATAGAGAGAGAATATCTTGGAGAGAAGCTCAAATATTGTCTAGTGTATAGTGAATAATGAGTTGGACCATAGTAAAATATAAATTTATTTATTCTTTTTTGTGTACATATATGCAGTGCTTTTATTTTCTAATTTAAACCCAATTGTTTTCCAATTAAAAGAAAGTGGCTTTCTGAATAGAGAAAATTGCTTAGCTTGGAATCATATTTTGCCCTTGTCTATTCCTGAACAGAGCTGAAATCTGTCTTTTAGACTTTTCCTTTTGACATTACATTTCACATTGCTTCAGTGTTTACAAAGTTTTTGGGTTGGGGTACTTTTAAGAAAACTTTCTTCCTCACTAGTCCATTCTAAATTGGTTTCCACTTTAGCAATATGGAATTGTCTCAGTTCTTGGAAACATTGTCCACTGAATTCTCCATCACTGTCTTCACTAGGATGGTGGTTTTATTTATACAGCTGCTGAAATGCTCACTGTGAAGGACTACACTATATTAAGGTCTCATGCTTTTTTACTTCTGCTTCAGACTCTGTTCCAGTTTGCTGAAAAGTTATTCTGTGGTTCATAATCCTTTAAGTAAATGTGGTCTTGTTTTTGAACTAAATTTTGTCTAGTTTGAGGAAGGCAGAAATATTTTTGTTATTAATATATTAATTCAATATATTTAATTCCTCTTTGTTCATAGCTTGCTTGTAAGTGACATCAATTTTAAGACTGTAATCCTTACCCAAAATTGCCCAGGAAATATTATCTTTTGACAAATTCTTGCCTGTGGACTGGCATTACACACCTAAAGTATTATTTCTGAATGTATTTTTCAAGCTGATGGGGTCGTTTTCTTCCCATGTATTTAATCCTCTGTGTGATGCATTTACTGAATGAGTGACTGAGTGAAGAAAATACTCGGATTTTTTTTTTTTTTTTTTAATTTTTTTTTTTTTTTTTAGGAAATTCTAAGTAGAAGCTCAGGTAATTTAATTAGGATACATTAACCTTTTTCCCCCCTCAATTATCCAGCCACTCTCATATTCTGGCAATTCTCACAAACATGAGATTTGAAAAAAAACACAACTTATTTCCTTCTGGCTGAGGGATCATGACCTAAACTGCTGAATGCTAGACTTTTTTTTGCTGCTTACAGCAAATGTTTACATTTAATTTCCTTCCACTACATTGATACCACAGAATAATGCATGGAATAGAATCTGAAGGATTCAGTGAGCACCCAGTACAGGTGCTCCTCCTGTGCTGAAGGAAGCTTTGGCTGCTTTAAGCAGTCAAAAAGTGCATTAGTGTAGTGACACCCATTTGTCCATTTCAATTTATTAAATACATATTAGTGGCAGGCAGTCCTGAGACTCTAGGGCAGGTCTGGTTTCATGCATACACTGTTGCATAAGAGCTATTTGCCATGGTAAATTCTTCAGATGTGAATATGCATTATTGTCTGTCAATTTTAGCAAGTTCCCCACATTTCTGCCATTATTGTTCACAGGGAAATGAATAATAAGAAGAACAAGAACAGAATCCAACTTCAAAGTTGGTAATCCCTTGCTATTTGCACAGCTGCAATCATGAGACATTCATATTTTTGTTGTGAATATTTGAATCTGAATATCAAAGTGAAACCTAGAGAATGCCACCCTGTTGACCAACATAATAGAAAATATTAGTACAAATCTCTCAAAGCCTAATTCTTGGGCAGACGTGAATAATGTCTTATTGAAAGCAAATCTTGTTCAAAGCTACAATGATTTCTGAAATGTATAGAGCAATCAAATCAAGGGAGTCAAGCCTGAATACACAGATAGAAATTTGACCCATAATGCAAAGAATTCTTTTATTAGTAATTCTTAAAATGGAAAGTAATTTCCAAGCGTCTTCATTGTAGTAACATGCTCAGGTCCCAGGACTGGGTATATGTGTTTCTTTCCTAATCAAACAGGGAAATATCCAAGCTTTTATTACCATCCATTGTAAAAACAATGGTGTTGAAATAACTGCCTTGATGTAAAATCCCTGTGGAGGAAAACTACAAGTAATTTTGCAAAGCACAAGGGTTCCAACCAGCCTAATATACTTTACCGGCAGTCTGCTTTCACTGACTGCCTACACTGAGGTTAAAAAAAAAAACAGCCATCAAAAAATCCCAGGAAAAGCTTTATTCCCTGATTTATTTTTTGTATTTGCCAACAACAAATTGGCACTGATTAGAGCATTATTTTCTGTTTGGAAAATAGAACCAGAAAAACAGCAAAACCAGAAAAGTCATCTTTGACTCAAAATGTCAGATAAAAACAACGTTTCACCCACCAAATATTTATAGCTGTAGTGCTTCAGTGTTTCAAGTAGAGGTGAAATGGAAATAAGCCATTCACTGAAGGAAATCAAGAAGGATACGTATGTCTTGGCAAATCAACCATGTAGGTCTTGGCACTGGCCAAATGCCAGGCACCCACAACAGCTGCTCACTCACCCTCTTCTGCTACAGCTGGGCAGAGGAGAGAAAAAAAATTAAAATAAGGATTCATGAGAGTTGAGATGGGGACCAGGCGAAAATACTCCAAGGGCAAAACAGGCTCAACTTAGAAGTACAAAGTAAGTTTATTGTTAACAAAATCAGGAGGAGGATAATAAGTAGAGGAAGCCCTTAAAAATATGTTTTTTTCCCACAACTCCTCCTTCATTCCCGTTGACAGTGCAGGGATAAAGCGGGGTAGGGGTTTTGGTCACTTCAGCACCCAAGGTTTTGTTCTGCTGCTCAGAGAGAGGAGCCCTTTACCTGCTTCACTGTGGGGTTCCTTTCCACAGGAGACAGTTCCCTGTGAACTTCTCCAGCCTGGCTCCACTCTCACCAGCAGCAGTGCTCCCAAAACTGCTGGAATGTGAATCTTCCCAAAGCTGCTGCAGTGTGGGTCACTGTTCCACGGGTGCAGCCTCCAAGGACAGGCTGCTCCAGCCTGGGAGCAGGGACCCCTCTCTCCACAGGGTCTGGATCACAGCCTCCTCCAGGGATCACCTGCTCCAGCATGGGCACCTCCCCATGGGCTGTGGGTGGATCTCTGCATCCCTGTGGATCCCCATGGGCTGTGGGTGGATCTCTGCATCCCTGTGGATCCCCATGGGCTGTGGGTGGATCTCTGCATCCCCGTGGATCCCCATTGGCTGTGGGTGGATCTCTGCATCCCTGTGGATCCCCAGGGGCTGCAGGGGCTCAGCTGCTCCATATGGTCTCACCATGGCTGCAGAGGAATCTTGGCTCCTGTGCCTGGAGCATCTCCTGCCCCTCCCTCTGCACTGATCTTGGTGTCCCCATCTTGTTTCCCTCACATGTTCTCACCTCCTCCTCTTCTCTGGCTAGAAAAAACTGTGCCTCAGTTTGATTTGATTTTCTTCTTAAATCTGCTATCACAGAGGTGTTACCATCATCTCTAACTGGCCCAGCCTTGGCCATGTCCATCTCCAGAGCCACCAGGGATTTGCTCTGCTGGACATGGTGGAAGCTCCCAGCAGCTTCTCACAGAAGCCACCTCTGTGGCCCCATGCTACCAAAAACCAGGCAGTGCAAAACCAACACAATGGTATACAAAGAACTTGAAAATAAAAAAGGCAAAATTAAACTAGAATAATAATTTTCAGAGCCCTGAAATTTAGGATTAACCCTAAAGCTTTTGCTAATTCATTTACCATAGTATTTTTACCACAGGGGAAAAAAAAAAAAGTTTCTTTGGAATCTTAATATGAAAACTATATAGATGAAATGCAGAGGTAGGAGATTAAAATGTTAAAAGGAGAATACTGGATTTTCTAATGAATGGCTGAATTCCAGAGGGCAAGAACTGTTGGTTCTCTGCCCCACTGCCACCATTCTTCATAGATGAGGTCCTAAATTTGGAAGGAACAAAGAATTTCCAGTATCTCAATGTATTTTGCTAACACTATTCATCATATCTTGCAAATTTTACTTTCTTAACTGGAAACTATAGCAATTAAAAAGATATCTGGAATAATTAGAGCAAATTATTCAAGAAACAAACCTAATGACAATGGTGTCAGACAAAGTAACATATATCTAAAATAAATTAAAATCTACAAATTAATCACTGTCTGTCTGTATCTCACCCAGTGCTAACAGAACCAAAACCCCCATGTATTTAAACCTACAATTTATAAGCGCTCCCTGGCAAAAATCAATATAAATCTTTAGTGGGCTGAATGTCTGTAATAGTAACAAGTAGAAAGGTTAGTGTGGAAGTTAATGGTCCTATCAAGAGTAAAACAGAGCTAAAGTCTGAAGAAAAGCTCTCCCACAAGTGCTTCATTAACCTTGAAGAACTCCAGCATATCTTCAAAGTAAAGATTACAACAAACCTGACGCAGTCACCAGTAGCACTTGTTAGCTCTTGGCTTCAGAAATCAACAGCTTTTTCATTTGCATTATGAAACTATCACAAAGCTTTCATTGCACTAAGATGTTTGACCCTGTAAACTAACTAGATTAGTTAGTCCATGATCACGTGGGGCAGTGGGAATGATGGTGAATACCTTACCTAAACACGGATCTGTGTGCTCCCAAGGAGCTGGGGGTTCCATACCAAAATGATCAATAGCAGACAACGTCCAGAATCAATCAACATCACAGTTCCAGGGAGCTGGCATTGCACTGACAGGGCTGAAGGTAATTTTGATTAACTCACCTAGCAGCAGTTGCACCCTTCCTAAAGCAACTAAAACATATCAGTGTTTTTCTCCCAGCTGAAACCAGGACAATCTCCATCTGCTTTTCCCTCAGCATTAACCATTACTGACAACAACAAATCTTGGTCTTCTTCTTCCTACAGCTCCCACATCTCCTCCTAGATTTTCACTTCCCACTGAGTCTTCCTGGGGCAAATATTTGCAATAACTCCCAGGATTACTGAAGCAGTCTGGATAAGCAGAAAATTTGTACATGCAGTTGTTCAAACCTGTGATTCATGCCTCTGATATTTCTATTGCTATCCCATGAAAATGAATGGGAGGATAAGAGCTCTGTAAGCCACTCCTGTGTCCAAACCAGGAAAAACTTTGGAGAGGTTAGTAATAAACTATCATGTTTAGCATTACCTAGCACTTCAATATAAAGAATACATTGCTATATTGTACATTAGAGCTCAGAAAGGCCAACACGAATTTCATCTTTTGAGAATGAACCTAACGGAGTCACATTTGAACAGTAAGTACAGAAAACTTCTTTTGGGATACATTTTTATTTTAGTTATTTATGCTTATAAATACTCAAATTATTTATCTGTAATGTTTTGCAACTGATACCCATGAACAAATATCACTATATTATAGCAGTATTGTTCAATGTTCTGCACAATTGCATAGATTCCAATTTATCTTTCAATATGAGGTTGCTATGTTGGTACCCCACAGATTGCTAGTTACAGTGCCTTGTATTCACCCTTCTTGCTAGATTTTAGGCTCTGTATCTGTCATTTATCATGTTTTTTTTAAATGACAAAATGAAATAAATAATTAAAAAATTGTTTGGAGGAAAAAGTACCATTTGAGTTAAAATATAATTTCATGTTGGAAAATGCAGGCAGGAAATTTCTATGGAAAATGCATGAAAAATCCTGGACTAGAGTTTCCACTTTACGTAGACTCTCTTGATAATTGTCCTGATACTTTGGATTATACTTTTGCAGCTGATCTTAAGCTGCTGCTGCAATTCATCTAAATTGAGGAACCCTCCAAAGTCAGTGCTCTTAGTTTCAAGTCTCACATCAAACTACAATGACAGGTATATGTTAAATAAAATTCGTTTTTGTCATGGTAATCAAGAATCTCCTGACATACAAAGTCAGTTTTAGACTAGACTTTGGAAAGAACTTTCCTTGGTAAATTATTTCCAAGATGAAGGGATGGAGAGCTCACACTGTCAAATGCTATTTTTTCCCACTTTCCTGTGTAATCAAAAAAACAAATTAGTCAAAGTATTGCCATAGATGCCAAACCAAAAATCAATTTGCTGTGAAAGAGCAAAGGGAAACTTGGTAACTGTCAGATGTATTATGTTATAATGACCCAAAAAATAAAAATGATGGCAGCCAAAGGGACAGTTGGGACCAAGAACCATTAGCTGCACATTGACAATTCAAATGCGTGTGTGCCATAGCCAGTTTGTTTCAGTCACCATTTTTTCCCATTTTATTCCTACCATCTTCCCCTACCTACTGCCATAAGTTTTCTTCCAGCAAGTTTTAGGGTGGAAGTTTAAATGAGCATCTGCCGCAGCACCAATGCCAACGCGAGCTGGCCGCCAACCAGCAGGGCTACTCTTGCATGGGATGCCTGGCTCCCCTTTGGAGACTGCTCTTAACCTTCATGACACACTCAGATTCCACCAGCCTGGTGCCTCAAATCCCACGTTCCTGCTTCTCTCCAAATTTTCCGGTTGGTAACGCATCCTGGTGGGGACACTCACACCCTCCTCGCCCTTCGTTATCCTTCCTGTTTCTTTGCAAGACAAAACAAAGCGGTTTTATGCTATTTCAAGATGGTTTGTTTTGTTTTTATTATTATTTTTTAAAAAAGAAAAGGAGAAATGGGAGGGGGATTCAGTTCATAATTAGGGGAGGAGCCGTTTTTGGACTCAATCCCCAACATGAAATCTGTCATAAATGGATTCTGCCAAATTGCTGAACAGAGTGAAAATTTGTAATGTGCCAGGTTTTTTAATAGGTTTAGTTTTTTGGGCTCTTTCTGCAAGTCCAACGCTTGTGGCATTTCACTGACAATGTCCTTGAAAATCTTGTTCTGCAACCTCCTTTTTAAGCTACGTGATAGACATGCTTAAACCTTCCCAGCTGTGACAGCCCAAGACAAAGAAGTCAGCCTAGGTTTTGGCACACCTAAGGTCTTCTTCAAGTAATCTCATTTGTGCTTGTCCTAGAACTGTTCATATTAGGCAGCATCCTTATCTCATAGCCACAGCTGAGGATGGCATTGTGGCTTCCCAAAGCACAGTTGCTACCCTGGCTAAAGGGACATCCAGATCTTACTTACAGCAGGCACCATCTTTGGAATTGACTTCCATGGAAAAAAATTACCAAAGCCCTTCATCTGTTTTATTTCCCTTGCTTGAATGATGGGTTAAACAAGCCTACTTAAGAGTACAATGGCTCCAGCCATTTGAAATGCTAATTTTTATCTTGGCCACAATATGTTGTGCATATCAACTCCCCTTATACCTTATTGACTGTAAAGATAATGAGATTCTCTTAAAAGAATAGCAGAAAACCGATGACATTCAGGATTCAGATTCCTCTCAAATCTAGCTCCTGCATGCAAGTACTGAAAGCAACTTCACACATAAGAAAGCATTGCTTTGATTTAGAGAGCATATTTGTAGTTAAACATCTTAGAATCCCTTCTTCATGCTGGGTAGAGACAACTGGTAAATGCTGAAATTTGTTCCTGTCTTACAAGGCTTGTTGAACCTTCTAAATGCTTTCCTTGGAGTTGGATCTGGTGATCCAGCCATGTAGTCTTGCTGTATTTCCAGTTTATTTGAACACACGAAGATATCACACAAGCACCTTTGCACAAGGCCAGTCAAACAATGAAAACAAACATGTTGTTCATCCAGATTGTCTGCTGTTGACCCAATCTGTGCTTTGTACTTTCCAGGCCGTAGTGTAAATGTTTCCAGGGACAGATGTTATGAGAGAGCTCTGAAAACATCCAATGCTACTCCCAGTCATTTCCAGTGATACTTTTCAGAACAGAGTTTATCACTTATATTTGTTTTGGTTCCTATTATATTTACATAATATACTGACCTATGCTTCAGAAATCTCCTTTACAAATAAACAATTATAAGTTAGTACTAGAACCAGGGTAAAGATATATACAGCATAAAAAATACTGCTAGATTTTCAGACTGCTCTCTGAGTCTGTAAAAATGTTGGTGACTTTTCAGATTTTAAAACTTCACGTAGTTATCTGTGTTTAGGCCCATGCTCCCAAATGAAGAGGAAGCAATGAATCTAGAAAAGCATTTTAATTGTTCTCTTTGAAGGCTTCAACACCCTGTATCTGATTGCTGGGAAGATGTTTAATGTGTTACCAAGCTGAATTAGTGATTACAATCATTTTAGCAGACAGTCTATGCTGTTGATAACTCTGCTGTGGATGGAGAGCTGTCATTGGAAAGATGCAGGAATTTCTGTTTATTTGAGCCGCGATAATGGGCACCATGCCTTGTTACCAGGCAATGCTTGCTGCTGACTTCCATGCCTAAAGTTGGAAATATATATGATATGTAGAAATTTTTAAATTTTTTATCTTTTGGGGGTTTTTCATACTTTTCCCCCTAAACTGTTATTTTCCTTTTGTTTCCATGGAGGAGAAGATCGGAGGACTAGATAATCTTTATGATCCATTCCAACCCCTTCATATTCTATGACTCTATGGTTATGTAGTGTCACCAGAATTATTAAATTTTAGTAGTGGGTGGGTACAAACTGCACCTCGGAGCACTTTTGAACGAGGAAATGTCTATTTGTGTTTCAATAAGGAAGGAGGCTTTTCTTTTTTCAACAGTGTTTAAGCAAAGCTGCAGAAGTTAGTAAGAACCACGCCTCTCAGATATCAAGAGAAGTTTCTGGAGTTGATGGTCAAAGAAATGGGGATTAATGTGAGAAGTTTTTTTGGTTGGGTGGTTTGGGTTTTTTTCTCTCCAATGCTGTGTCCTTGGAAACTGCTAACCCAGTCCCTCACCTGCACTTCTGGACTTCACAGTATATGAATTGTCATCACAATCCAATGATTTCTTTAAAAAGTTGATTGTTCTCCATTTGTGCAACTATAGCAGAGAGTTCAGGCTTTTGTTTTATTTTTTTAGTCCTTTTCTGTTTCCCAGTTGATGATGCCTCCACAGGAAATTTCAAGAAATTTTTGCTCTGTGCTATCTCACAGTGAGTTGAAAAAGAAACTTTAAAATTAGGTTCTCATCATCTTAACCATTTATGTATTGAGGGACATCCTTGAACGTGCACCTCAGTAGCCTTCTGTCAATCTGGAGCACTGTGAGGGAATGAATTGGGCTGTTAGGCTGGATTTACAGATGCTTTGCACTGGCAGAGCAGTGCAAGCCTCTGGGGAGAGTGCTTTAATTTTCCTCTTACCTTCTGGCCCTCAGGTTCACGCTGTTGCGTGGACACCCCTTCCATTTCTCTGTCTACATCCAGCACTATTTCCCAGTGCTTCCTTGCACTGGTGTACTGATGCATTTGCCAGGGTTCTCTGTCTTGTTCTACTCATGTCATCCTCTTCCCTCTCTGTGGTTATTCTTTAAGAGATTTTTTTTTTAGGAATTGTGAGTTTGGCCATGAATTTTCAAGAGCCAAGAGAGACTGTCCTCTCCTCCAAGTACATTTCACTCGTAGAAGGGCTGATTCCTTGCACAGTTATGAGCAGGATTAAATATGCAATTCTACCTTAAAAAAACAACACCAAAAAAAAAAAAAAAAAAAAAAAAAACCCACCAAAAAAAAAAAAAACCAACAAAAAAAAAAAAAAAAAACCAAAAAAAACCACCCCAAAACCCTGCATTAACCCTTTCTCAGCATTTTGTGAGAGCAGAGCCAACAGTCAGGGTAGGCAGAAGGTTTCCACACCATAATTCAATGAGAAACAGCAGAAGATTCTTCCCAGAATGTCTACCCAAATGTCAGTAAACCAGGAGCTAATACAATCATGAATGGTAGGAAATTAGTCATTTGTAGCAGACCTTCACATTTATCATTAAATCTCTCTGATTCTACCACTGACCTTTCAAAATCAATAAACCAGGCCGCCTGAAACAAGGAAGCTTCCTGTAAAAGAAAGAAAACGGAGCTTGTTTGGACCTTCTGTCTACTAGGCTTTTGTTTTTTTTCCTGAAACAGTAAGTCACAATTGAAGCTCTCCTTTATCAAGCCCCAACTGTTTAAAACACATTACTCAGTAAGGAAAGATTATTTTCTTCTGAATTAATCATCTGATTTCTGGAGTTTATGAGTTATATAGAAGGAAATGTGGAAGCATATTTTTAAGGAGACATTCTTTGTTCTTCCTGGCAACTGAGTTACAAAGTTGAGTCCAACTCAGTGTGAAATCAATTGTTGATCTAACTAGATTTTTTTAAAGGATTTGAATGCTAAAATAATGTCTTAATGGAAGGTAAGTTATCTCTTATTTTGTTTTGGTGAATAAAAGAGGGTGTGTGTTTCTTGATGGTATAATAAAATCAGGTGTTAAAAGTAGCAAAGCTAATAAAAATAAATTTTAAATAATCAAAAAAGAGCATTATTGATAAAGATACTGTTGAAACTATTTGTAATCTATGTCTATGTTTATTACTTAAAGAATATTATTGACAAACTTGAAGCATTTATTTCCTGAGCATTGCACTTTGGTAGTGCACCATCCTTATTTCTTCAATATGCAAAATGTATATGAATAAATCTCTGTATACAAATGCTGAATATTACCTTTCATTTTAGGTATATACAAATTATTTTTATGTAGTTCTTTTTTATCTGTCACTATGCATTGGCATGTTTTTTCTTTTTTTTTTTTCCCCCCGTAACAAAATATAATCAGAATCTATTTGGCTACCAAAAGCAAAAGAGGTGAACTTGATGAAGTAGTTTTGTTTTTCAGGTCTGTCTGTCTCTAAAAGGTGTCCTCAAAATTTTCTAAGCTAGAATTACTTAAATTTTAATTTGAGTATTTTTAAGTTCCTTAGAAAATTAACCACATGTCCAAAGGTCAGGTCTGACTTTGGTAGCCCCCAAGATTCTAAGGACACGCAGTGTCAAAATATCCACTCTGTGCTCACATATCTGATATAAACTAGGGGTCTGTGAGTGACAGTAACATAATATGTACAATTTGTGGAATGGAATGGAAATATCACTTAGTAATGTACACACTGAATTCAGACTTCCACAAGAATAGCTTCAGGAAGCCTGGTGTTTGAAAACGCAATATATTTAACCAAGTGTCATTGAGTAATAAGGCAAAGGGACAAATTTCAAGATCTACCCTAACACAAAGTCAATAAATGCGTGTGCAGTCCAAAGATGTGACAGACACATATATTGTACAAAAAGGATTTCTCGGACAGATTCTGTCAATATAAATATATTCTGTCTACATATGTGTGCCTTGTCATGCTGCCTTGTCATAATTGCAGTCTCAAGAGCTTTAATTATCTCTTTAAACCATCGGTATTTACATTTGGTTTGTCTCATGGTCCTTCATTGCTAATGTGTCACAATCTCTTTTTTTCCCATGTGGGGGTGACAACTGGTCACTCTTCATTAATAAAATGACAAGTCTCTTATCCATGTTGTAGTCACAACAGGCTTTTAGAAAGTTAAACTTCAAGAGATTAAATTCCCTCTGTGGTTATCCTACAGAACACATACTTCAACAGGAAATGCTTACACATTCTTGTTTTCCTTCTGTCAAGACTAAATTCTGTTTTCCAAGACTAAGTAAACTTGGAATAAAAACAAAAACATGAATCCTGTAGTGAAACAGTGACATGTATTGTAGAGTTTTCTAACCTGTGCTCTGAGAAGGAAAAATATATTCCTGTGAACTTTATGGGTCACATAACTAACAGGATAAATACGTGAAGTCTTGTAAGGTAGTGTTTTAGATACTCCTCATGAAATCCAGCATTAATTAGCCCTGGATTTCACAGAATAATTGAGGTTGGAAAGGACACAAGAGATCATCCTGTCCAACTCCCTTGGTTAACCTACAGGAAGTTGCCCCAGAGTGTGTCTAGACTGTTTTTGAGTAGGGCCAAGGAAGAAAGCACAACTTGATCAGACTCATGTTCATATGTAGAGGTCACATTCTTGTTCTTTCCATTAAGATTGGTGAGTGTTAAAGATATATATCACTTAGGCATAAGGAACTTCTACTGCAGCATGAGTGAAACAAATCTGAATATAATGTCGATTTAGGGTTTCCTGATTTGTTTCTCATTAATGTATTTCTTTTCCTTTCTTGGGTGAAACAACAGAATTTTCTGTGTGATGAATCGCAGCTTGCTGTTGCCAGTTTACCTGGAGACTGTGATACTGGAGACCTGCCTCAACATCTGGTAAGAGTGACAGCAGTGATGGTGCCTCTCTCTAAAGACAGAAATCAGTGATGACGTCCGTATGTCTGAAATTGCAAGCTGCCCTTGATGCCTTAGGAAGGCTGACCTGAAACAGAGACTGGACAGAGCTAGAGGATAAAGCAGGGATTTATTGAAAGGCCTCCAGGATTCACCTTGGGCAGGACAGGGCCTGACCAGGGCTGCACCCAAGGTGGACCAAGAATGGTCACAAAATGGACCGGTGGTCATGAGGTCTTACATTTTTACAAGTTTTGGTCCATTTGCATTTTG